>JAGVSP010003795.1:0-19856 GCA_022494985.1 Micrasema minimum
GGCGTCGGAGCGGGCGAGGGCGGCGAGGGGGCGCCCTTCCGGGGGCGCGCGTCCACGGACGGCCACCTGCTGTCCCGCCCCCGCCGCTGGCGCTACCCGCCGCCCTCGGCCCCCGCCTACCCGCCCAACGCCGACCGCAGGATGAGCATCAGTATGAGAGGGAACAATGCCAGCTATTGAAATCCTTATAAAATATATATTAACACGATACTCCAGCAAATGCCCTGGGGCCAGTGAAGTGAAGACTTCATCCAAATACTGTAATTTGTTATATTTACCCCTTAAAATCATACTTCACCACGTGACTCACGGCCGCTTTCTCATTCAAACGTATTCCTTGATTTTCTCCCTGGAATTTAACATTAGAGCGATGATTTATTCACACATTTTAGATATTGACTAGATGCGTGTTTAAACCTATCGTCTTATTTTTTAAATAATTTATTTATCTTCTTTAAAAAATAAAATATTGAAAAAATAAGACGATGCAAGCACGCATCTGGTCGTTATCTAAAATGTGTGAAAAAAGCATGGCTCTAATGCTAAATTCCAGGGAGATAATCGAGGAATACGTTTGTATGAGAAAGCGGCCGCGAGTCACGTTGTAGAGTATGCTCTTAAGCTAGTGCCAGACGTGTCACCTATAGTACTTTGCATTTAGCAATATTAAATTCCAAAACTGGAAACAGTAAATAAAAGCTAGCTAACTAACTAACTAACCGTCACGCCATTTTGAAGAACGCCACACCGCTCTGTCCTGGCACATTTCCCTTGCTTCCTCAACATTCACACATCACGCACACATTTCGATTATTCCGACTTTTCACATGATTACTTTCAAGTACTTGTTGTATTTTATCATGCAAAGACTTTCTCGGCCTTCCTCGACTTCTACATCGCATTTACTCGCACCATACATCCTTTAAGCCATTCTTTCATCACTCATTAGCTCCACATGACCAAACCATCGCAAAAGCCCTTTTTTAATTTTGTCGATAAAACTTTCATTTGCACACCTATCATACAAAGTCTTACCACACATACGCCTGAGAGATCGCATTTAAACAGCATTCGGTCTACTTTCGTACTTCTTTTTACAACAATATTGTTAAATTCCATGACGTACATTTTTGTCGTTTAAAGTCAAAGCTGACTTTTTCTTTTTGTCCAAAGGGTTAAAATGTATATATGTACGAGTATGTCGAGTATACACACTATAACTTCAGCACGTGCCCCAAGGCCAGTGGAGTAACAAAATCCAAATACTGTAAATTGTTATATTATTATGATTGTAATCCATATTGATTTTAAGCTTGTGTTGACTAAGTTAAGGACACCACAGAGTAATCTCCGATCGAAAACTTATGATTAATATTTTTTTATGTAAGGAATATAACCAAAAAACTCTAAAGAAAATACAAGATGTAACAAAAATAATAATGTAATATTAATGTTTTTTTCAAAAATAAACTACGGTGATTCATAACGTGAATCACATTATTTCCTACAGTAATTATGGTTAATATTCGGAACTTCTGTTACATTTTTACAATAAATAAATACAGTTTGAATCATGAAACAATAACACCATTTGTTACATACATTTTGTCATTAATTTGTATCCTATGGACAAAGATTTACCACACAAAACTAAACTGTCTTTAGTTCATTTTTAAATCAAATAAGAGAAAAACATTTGCGTCTATCAAGGCTTCTATGTGAAATAAAAATATATATATCTTATGTGCGTTTTGTTTTTTACTTAACTTGAATGCAAATTCACTTTTTACTGTTTTTTCTCTTAAAGAAAGTAAATAAATTTAAAGTAAATTGAGCTATTGATTGGTTAACAAACTTTACATTTCATTCAGCTGTCAGCCTTCCGGGCCTTCGCTTGCTTTGGTATTTATTTTGGAATTATCTCGGTCGCTTTACACTTATCCTGGCACCGCGTAAACGTAAACAATAATACCCCTTTCCCATCTCCTATTGAATTGTATGTCAGCTCTAACATAAGTCCTGTCCGGTGATAAATCCATCAATGTTGATGTAAATATTGTAAATCGACCCTTGAATAATCTCTAAAATTAATTAGAATATTTCATGTGATAAAAAAAATTCTTGATCTATTTTTTATAAATTTAGAGTTTTTTGCGTATTTACTCCTAGCAAATTTATTGAAAATATACACGATTGGTCAAAGGATTAATAACGAAAATTGATAAAACAATTGGTAGTAAATTTTGCAAATTCTGAATTAATTATTAATTAAATTAACGAAATACATTTGTAAATATATTTGTTAATATTTCGTTAATTTACTTTTTCATTGCATTGCAACTTATGAAATTTATTTTTATTGTGTAAATGTTTTCTTAGTAATACATATATGGAACCCCGCGACCTCAACATGAAAATGGGGGGTTAACATGAAAATATATTTATTTATTTCATAAACATAATTTTAATGTGACCTTGGACACCAGTCCATTGTTATACTTACCAGGTATTATTATACTTGTGCATATTGTAATTCACATAATTTTTTTTTCATGTAAAATAATATGACATTCCTGTGCATTCAAGAATGCACAAAATTATTCAGATTATTTAATGTTGTCGGAGATACTGCAATACCGCGTAACTGTAATTGCATTTTTTACTGGGGCTCATAAAAACTATTCTTCTCTTATGTACTCTGGATTATTGAGAAAATTCATATTTTCAAATATAATTAGGTATATTCTATTTATTCAAACCGAAATTTCTTGCAATTTGACAGCTCAAAAAAGAAGAGAAGTTTGGAAGGGAATATGGATATCTAGGCGTTTACAGGGCTTATGACCTGTTATTGGCTGGGTTTTGGACACACTAAAAATGTTGTTTATAGAAATTTCTTGGTTGGAAATGATTTTGAAACAATTTCGAAAAAATCGTACAAACACTCGTGTACTTAACTCGGTATTGAATTATCGCCGATGATACATTATGATATTAAATTCAATGAATAGGGTAAGTTACACCTACCCATATCTTATAATACAATATTATGCAGGTACAAACAATATAATTTAAATTTCGCCGCATACAATATGTTCTGTTATAGAATAAAGTGATTGTGATCTTATCTATCGATGGTTAAAATTATTTTTTAAGTATCTTACATCATACGTTAAATATGTTTATTTTATGTGCATACATCAGTTAACATTCATCTGCTCAAATTCTTTATTAGGTATACCTACTAAAATGTCAATGTCAATTTTACATAAATATATCATTACTTGTTTATTAATCATTTCCTTAGTAAATCACTTGGCATGGACCAAGTCTATTTCCACTTTTATCGCGTTGATATTTATCGATTGAACGTTTTTAAAAACCACCCCCTTCACTAACGTTGACCCATGTTAGGCCATGTGAGTTATTAGCATAAAACACTATGATATACACAATACACATTACACACATATATTACAAACATTACATATATTAGATAGGTAGTTTCATAAACAAATGTAAACATGTAAATTTGCTAACTCCACTTTTGGCCAAAAATAACTTAATGATGGCGTTTACCTCCTTTAATGTTAATTTGCGTAAATATGACATCTCCAGAATATGAAAAAGATAAAATCTTTTTCAATATTTATTTTTGTAAATAATCTTATCCAGTTTTTTTAAATTCAACGAGTTCAGATTTTGTCAATAAATAGTTTTTTAAATAAATAATATATGCGGGTACCAAACCATGTTAAATATCATGTTGTTGAGTATTTTTTTCGCCAAAAACTACTGAAAAATTTAGTGTGATTTTCAAACGAAAGAATTGAATAATATGCATTGTGTGGTCATATAAAAAGACTGTTGGTTGATTTTAACTGACTGATAGTAGAACATTTTAATTCCATAGGTATTAAACAGTAAGTTACTATGTAAGAGAAGTTTCAGAAAATTTGTACATATTAAATTGAAGCAGTTGAATTGATGTCTATCTTATACAAAAAAATCATTTTAAAAAATATCTGAATGTTTAAATTAAGGTGCTTATATTATTATGGGTGTTTGCCAGTTTATTAATATAATATGTATTGTAAAAATAATCTTAAAAGCTTAAGTGTTTTACCAAAGGAAATTATTTGAATTTCATATTGTAACCTTTAAGTAAGTGGGTATATATTTATGTTAGAATGGGAATCAAATGGGAACAAGATTAATTATATACGTATATCAAAATTTCATGCGCGTTTAATTTACCTTGTGTTTTACGCCAAAATACAGATTAACTTCATTTAAAGATTTAATTTTAAAAGTTTTCATTTCTACTTTGTTTTCAATGGAGTAAATATTTTTAGATGCCTAATACTTTTAAAAGTATAAGATATAATTATTAATTGATATTGATTTAATCGTATGGAATTACCAGTTCAAAAGGGCCAAGCTTGATAGTTTGTACATGTATACATACATAATAAATTAAAATTAGTGTAATATTTTATCTTAAATATGAATTATTGTTTATTAACTGTTTTAGAATATTTAAGGTAAAAACATTAATCATGCTTATTTGTTACTTGTGACATGTTAAGTGTTTGTGAACCCCTATGTGTACCAAATATTTTGATATTGGCGTTAAAATGTGTATCAATCAATCGAAAATAACCTTTTCAACGCCGTAAATTAATGAATACCTACATATTTTATGTAATTGGCAATAAACCAATATATAAACCATGGTATAAAATAAATAGAAGATATTAAAAACAGATTAATTAAAATAGCTAGCTACCTTTCCGAATAATATTGACCCACATGCGTAGTTTGAAAAAGGTATGAGAAACCCTTTACGTGGTCTGTCCTATAAATAATTTATTAGCCCGAACTGTCTGAAAAAGTTTGGATTTTATGGGATCTGTTTTTCGTATAATTTTTCTTGCGGTCCGCGTCAGTCCTGCATCCTTCAGCTTCGCCGAGTACACAAACCTACAATAGTAAATTCGCAATACAATAAAAGTAATCATCGGCGTCGGCTGTTTTTATTCAACTGGCACCAAAGTAAGAACGATTGTATCTCGCCTATTTAATAAACAATCCGATTGACTAAAGGATAGAACTGATTGTTTCAACACAGATTTTGTATTTAAAAATTAAAACAGTTCATGAAGTAGATAAAAATTAGCCAACAGAATTTAAAATAAATTAGTACCTAATTAAATTATAATCTAAAAAGTAAAAAGGTTATTTGCAAAATTCAGGAAACTACCATGAAATACATGTCCATGTTACTGCTACGTGAGCACTTATTATAATATTCCCGACAATATGCGGGCCAACGCAACGGTGTGTGTTATGACGAGTAGTTGGCAAATAATGGCAATTTAAATATTTCCCTGAGTCCAAAATTCTATACACACATATTTATCCGTGACGTACCGCATTGTGTTGATTTTTTCCGTATTCTACGTATTATTATATAGCCCAGTAATACGCTCAGATTTCGCTCTTACTCGAATTAAATTCGAAGTTTTTCAAATCTTTTTTCAGCTTATTTAGTGATTGATGTCCAGGGAAGGTCGAAAATTCAATTTGATGTTTTTTTTTTTTAAATCTCGCAAACGTTTAACCCAACCAAAAAAAGAGTAACAAATTATCAGATAATTAAAAATTCAATAAAAATAGTTCTTCAAATGGAACATGGAAAGAATACTGTCCCGTCACGTCACGGACATGTCCAAATAGACCCTAATGTTCTTAGTCCCTCCGCGCCGCCCGTCCCGCGTATACACAATGTAACAAAACTCGATGGACAAGCGGGAAACCAGTGAATCTACATCACATTTGGAGTTGAGATTATGGATTGAAATTTTTTTTATTTGACCCATAGTTTTAGAAAAAATTGAGGAAGAGGTCGACTTTTTTTGAGGTTTTTTTTCAAATTGTTATTTATTTATTCGTATATATACTACGCCCGATGGGCATTTACATTACATTAAAATGATTAAAATAAGTACATTTATTAAGTTACATGTATATGAAAAAAGCAAGCACGTTAAAAATCAATTTTTGGTATTAACATAAATGTACGTTATAAAAAATGAAAATCTTTGAAAACAAGTTACAAAATATATGTATATAAAAAAGCAAGCATGTTAAAAATCAGTTTTTGGTATTAACATGAATATAATGTATATCTTTAAAACAAGTTGTAAAAAGTTACAAAACATTATGTAAGTATATAAAAAATGCGAGCAGGTTAAAAATCAATTTTTGGTACTTGTAATTTTACTTTATTAGTTAATAAGAAAGGAAATCACAATTATCAAATAATAGAATTTGTTTAGTCAAATTAATATTCTCCGCGAAGAAAACAATGGCAAAAACCGAATTTTAATAAGAATTTGGAAAAGTTTACTTAATCTGCGGTAGGTAGGTACTTATGAACATGAACACCTTTACAAGAAGAAATAAAACAAATTAAGCGCAGATCCAAAAGTCATATTACACATTCAACTCGAAATATGAAATAGATTCACCAGTTTTCGGGTTGTACTACGAGTTTTGTTACTCCGTATATAATTAATTAATGGAAAAATCATGTAACAAGCCAATTTTTTTTTCTCGTGTATGTTTCTGCTTGTGCGCCGTCGCATATGAAATAGATTAAGCGATAACGTGGAAAAAATGTCTGAATTCGACTAGAATGCAAGGCTGAGATTAAACATTTTAGGTATGAACAAAATTATGAAACAAGTTTTTCGATAGTTTGGGTATGGCAAATGAATAAATTATTAAAGAACTTCTGTAATAACTAATGACGCGAATGTTGAATGTAGAAGCCGGGGAAGACCGAGAGAGATATTAGTTTAATAAATGGTATGATCAAGTGCATTATGGAAGTTAATATGTGAAAATTTTGAATAATGGGCGATGAGATGATGTTTGAATTAGTCAAAAGTCATAAAAATTCGTAAAATAATTTAAAAAAAAGATTAAGCCCTAGTTCATTGAAAAATAGTTCAAGTTAGTTCAAATCATTGAGCTTTCGTTTTTTTTTAAATAATAACTCATGCCTAAGACTATTTCATTATTATTTATTGATTATAAAAATATTTAACACACATACATAAATGTTGTATTTTAATAGGAAGATAACTTTATTAATAAAATACGTTTCTATGAATGGGATTCGCCTAAATTTTCATGCTTATTTTTTTAAATCGTTACATAAAAACATTCCCTTTTCCCATTTACTAGCTGTACATAAAAAATAAAGTTGTTTTATTAATAAATGTTAATTAATAAGGTATGCTTATTTCATTACATAATTGATTTCTTCATTTAATTGATTTTTTAAAATAACTACAATTGACATCTTAACAGATACCTACGAAAAGTTTGGAAGGGAATATGAATATCTAGTAGTTTACAGGACCTGTCATTGACTGAGTTAAGAGCCACTTGATGTATTAAAACATTCCTCATTTCGTCTGGTATTTGATATCCATATCAGCCAATAATTATCAGAACTTGTATGTAAACAGAAAACTTCTCGTCTCTGTTGAGATGTCAATTGTAATTTAATGTTAGCCCTTAATGGGTGAAATCCAGTATTTGTCTACAAGTATTTGGACACACTCAAAATGTTGTTTCTTTTTTTATATTCTAGCGCTACATACAGTTGGCTACCTAAGTTAAATTATTTTTAGATAGCAAGCAAGTTCAATTTTTATAACTTTTATAATTCGCTTACCAATAAGTTTAAAAATGTGGGATATATTTATTATAGTGTTTATACCATATAATATTATGTACCTTTGCATAATTATTACATAATAATAAAATGTTTTTTTTATTAAAAGTTATTTTATTTAAATATGAACATGAAGAGATGTTTCGAGGAGAATCAAGCTGAATCTTTTTGGTCTATTTTTATTTCCGATATCTCAACAGAGATGAAGAAGCTTTTCCCAAGCTCTGGAATGCGGATATTCATGCGTTTACAGAACTAATGATCTGTCATTGGCTGGGTTAAAAGGCCTCATTACGTAATAAAACATTTCCCATTCTGTTTTTGTGAGTGAAAATCCACCCCAGCCCCCAGATTATTTATGGATCTTGTATAATTAATTACATAATAAATAAAATATGCTACCTTACGTGTTCTAATTATGCTTGGGAAATATTTCTATAACATCCATAAATAATTCACAGTGTTGTTGAAGATGAAAATTGAATTACCTACTCCCAACATCATCATTATCATACCATATCCACTCCCTATGTGGAGCATATGGATTCCACAAACTGCCTTCAAGCCAAGCAATCGGCTGCCAGTTCCCGAGCATCCTTCCAAGTCAAGTCTACGTCCCGCAGCTCTGACGTAAACTGCCGATTGTCAACAGTGGACGTCCAGGATGCCGAGAACCTGATGCCTTGTAAAATAGGCAAGCACGATGGTTAAGGCTCTCGGGAGGCATACGTAGTATATAGCCTAGCCAGCTGAAAAACCTTCGCCGGATGACAGTTAGTAGATACCAGAGGTAAAAAAATATTTTGCTAAAGTTCGGGATTTCAGTAAATTCATCTAAAAACAAGTAGGTAGGTATCCAGATCTACCAAAAAATCGGTTAAGTTTGGCAACACTGGATCGATTCAACAGATTTTCTTGCCCTTTTTCCAGAAATACTATTATTATTATTATCTTGGAGGAATCGCTATACTCCAGGAATCACTCCAAGGGAAATACACATTCAACATATTTCGAATCTACTGATTTTCCCCCCAAACTCATATGAAATTTTTTACTTCGTAGAGGTTGGTAACACTTGGCTAACTCGTTTTTTCTACAATCGATGACTAATCGGTTATGGTAAAAGTACCTAATCTATTAATAAATAATGTAGTCAGTTTACATAGCGCCGTTGTTATGAAATATCATCTCAAGGGCGCTGTACAACTTAGGTATAATGCGATCGAAAAAAAAGTAGAAAGGTGTAGAATAGACAGTAATATAAATCCTACCACTACAATAAATTTACTATAATAATAATATTATAATTAGTAGTACTTCCAGGATTACTACTCGTTGATAATTATTACTTGTCACTCGGGGGAGTGAGAGTGAAGAATGCTGTGCTTTATCCACTTACCTGTCCTCACAAATCGCAATCAGTGATATTTCAGTGAAGATAGAAACATGTTACTATGTACTTAACGTGGATAATATTTTGTAGAGATGAGTTTTTAGCTTTCCAAAAAATTCAGAAGAACTTTCCATACGTCTTAGATTTGAAGGTAGGTGATTCTATTTAGGTGGATTATTTTTATTTTATATGAAAAGAAATCAATGAAATTAAAGCCTAAGCGGCTTGTGCTTGAAAACAGGAATCGATTCGGTGTCGAAGTGGGGATTCGAACCGAGGATCTCTGGACTTAGAGACTGAGATTGATGCTAGGTACCACTTGGCCACCACCCATTCAAATATTAATAAAATTTAGTCATTTTTCGAATTATTCGACCAATTAATAGCGAAAATGACTTATATAAAAATAAGTTTAAATCTCTCTATAAGTTTAACCGGCTACACGCTACACTTACCGTTATAGTAAATCGGTTCTTTTATAATCGCTTATGCATATAAAGCCGATTATTCTGGTGATGACTGATGACTAAGAAATGATTTGAATAATTGGCTAGTGACAAATGAATAACGAAGTTCTTATCGAATAATTCGACCATGTAATAATTTGATGGTTCAGTTATTTGAATAATCGAGTAATTTCGAATATATGTAGATCGATTATGCTCATCACTATTAAGTGTAAAGTGGAATACGGGACGCAGGCAACAGGGCGCCAGGGCGGGCAATTTCATTAATTCGTATTTTGATGTCTGACGTTGATCTATAATCTGTGGATCGTTGTGTCGGATGTCACGTTTGTTCTAGATTGCAAGTAACTCGTGGAACATTTCTAATTTTTATAATAATTTGCCTCGTGGATAGTGCGATACAGAGAACGAAATAAGGCGCCGAAACTGATTTACAAAATGGCTTTAGAAGTTGATGAAACCATTAAGTTATTTCAAAGTTTGGGGTTAAGTGAACAAAAAGCAAAAGAAACACTAAAAAATACAATTGTTACGAAGTATTTGACTTCTGCAGCACAGGAAGTAAGATCAAAGTGATATTTCTTCTAGCAAAACTAACGTGTGTTTATTTTAGTTTTGTAGTATGAATAATATTTCGGTTTTAAATATCCGCTTTTAGGTTAAGAATGTCAGTCTACCGGACGGTGCAGGTATTTTGATATATCATTTGGCGACCAAATTGAAGGCCCAAATTTCGCATAGATTGTCTTTCGTTGTCCAGTATATTGTATCTGGAAAATTAGACACTACGAATAGAATTGAAGCTGCAATTGACTACTTGTTGCATCATGTGAATGAGGCAGATGTCAATGTAGCCGAGTTTGACAAGGCCTGCGGTGTTGGAGTCGTCATAACACCAGAGCAGATTGAACAAGCCGTGGAAGATCAGGTATGACTTCCACCGATTTTGATATTTTGTGCAAATTCTCTGACCTTAGAACCCATTACTTAGTTGTATTTTTTCTCACAGATATCCAAAGTTCGAAACGAGCTGATTGAAAAGCGTTATAGGTTTAACAGCGGGCTAATAATGCAAGCTGTGAGGGTGTTACTTCCGTGGGCTGACGGAAAAGCTGTTAAAAGTGAAGTTGATGTTCAGGTATGTTAGTTCTAACATCTATTTTTTGTTTGTCATGATTTCCTTTCACTCGTTATTTCCTTTCAAAAAAGGTGTGCTCTGTGACCATGACATTTTCCATAATTCCATATTTCGGTTTCAAACATATAATTTTGATTCCATTTTCAATTTAAGACTACAACAGTCATAATCTACTCAAATTATACTATAATTTGTAAAAAAATATATATTTAAAGATTACATTATGTAAAATTATTTTTATGACATAATATGTATACATTTCACTGTTAATAAATCTTAAAATTATAGGTATTGGATCTTTTGGGCCCTAAATCTGAAGCAGATTTGGCTCCTATTCCCAAAGCAGATAAAAAGGCTAAATCTGGAGCTGTACCTTCTATGAAGAAAGAAAGTATAGATGTGAAAACAGGTGCTATTTTCTAATAATAATAATACTATTCCTATTACATGTCATAATATTTTTTTAAAAATTAAGCAGTGTTATACTTTATACAGATTTTCTCAGTATAACAGTTGATTCGTAGTAAATACATATCATTGGGATGCGAATATTGACTGTATTTTTTTAACAGAAAAAAAACTTTGATTTATTGAAAAACGTAGGATAAATAAATTGTCTAATAAATGTTTTTTTCTATGTAGTTTATGCATTAAAACAGTAATTAACTATTAGAATCTAGATCAGAATGTGCTCAAAATCATATAGCCCATTTTTAATGAGCATCGAAGATGAAAGCATCGAAGATGAATTGACATTTATTTTAATAAGGTAATATTTTCCATTAACTTTTTACATTTTGACTTACATTTATACTCTTTTCACAGGTACCCAAAATCAAAATGCTGGTAGTCCAGTGGCAGAAGATGGTGCACCTACAATAAGCGAACTTATGAAATCTGTTAAATTCCATGCTCCAGGAGAAAACTACAAAACGGATGGGCTACATTGTTACTCCAAACACAAAGAATTTACTAGCCGAACATCTCAAAGTTGTTGCAGGCAAAGTAAGAACACGTTTTCCTCCTGAGCCTAATGGCATTTTGCATATAGGACATGCAAAAGCTATCAACATCAACTTTGGATATGCAGCCGCTAAAGAAGGCCTTTGTAATCTAAGATATGATGACACAAATCCTAAACCTTGATTAAAATATTCAGGAGGGTCTAAAAAACTATAGAATTATGCTTACAAAAAAGATTTTTACAAGATACTAAAAGAACGGTTGTTTTAAAAGGAAGAATGCTATGTACCCGTAGAGGTTGTTTTGTAAGGAACATAGATGAGGCAACGATGCTGAAATCTATCATTAGGTGAAGGCATTTGAGCTGGCTGAGCCATATACTGTGTGTATGTCTCACTAGAGCCTTAAACGCCCTTAACCATGCTTACTTGTTTTACAGCTGACAATCCGTAAATGCAATGTTATGTTACCTGTGGCCGGTTGCCTTTGCGCATTAGTATATGTAGATACACCATTATTATTTTTATCATTATGTATTTGTAAGTACTTCAATATGTTATCAAAAATTTACAGGCTACAAACCCAGCAAGTGTGACCTATTCTTCCGACAACTTCCAACAGATGTACGAATGGGCCGTTAAGCTAATTACAAAGGATTTAGCCTATGTTTGTCATCAAACTGTAGAAGAGATGAGAGGATTTAATCCAGAACCCTCTAAGTGGAGAAGTAGACCAATAGAAGAAAGTTTGCAGTTGTTTGAGGTAATCTTTGTTTTATTAATATTCAAAGCCTAATCTTCTGTGGTATACTTGTAAATACTCAAAAATGTTACAAAAAGTTCCTTCGGGAGCGGTGATGTAACAGGCCATTACACTAGCAGATATCTCCAGTTCTAAATGGTTTTTCTTTTCAACATATTGGATAATTTTACACAAAGATGAACGCATATAGGTCGACATTTTGGCACCGCAAGATAGAGCATAATAATGATACATGGTTAAGATCTAAGCTTTCTTTCTGGCTAGATTAATGCTACTCTAATAATAATGTTTAACATAATTTTAAGGATATGAAAAATGGTAAAATAGATGAAGGAAACGCTGTGCTTCGGATGAAGCACACTTTGGAAGAAGGAAAAGTGGATCCAGTTTGCTACAGGATAAAGTTTACTGCACATCACCGAACTGGCAACAGATGGTGCATTTATCCAACCTATGATTATTGCCACTGCCTTTGCGACAGTATTGAGAACATAACCCACTCACTGTGTACCAAGGAGTTCCAGACCAGGAGGTCCTCTTACTACTGGCTGTGTAATGCTCTGGACATTTACTGTCCAGTGCAGTGGGAGTACGGAAGACTCAATGTTAATTACACGGTCGTATCCAAGAGGAAAATTGCCAAACTAATAACGGAAGGGATTGTTAATGGTATGTTATTGTTATTAGTTATTACATTTTGCACAGCAATTTGCATCATCGTACTTTAATCAGAATATTTTTTTTTTTTAAATACCATTTTGCTTCTACCTTTTGTATGCGTTGCTAATTTGGTACCCTCCATTCTGTAAGTATAGTGCAAAACATAATTTTTTGTAGCCTCAGTACTTCTTGTAAACAATGCTTTTGGTTACTCCTAAAAATGTATTTTCTTATAGATAACGTTTGGAATTAAGCAGTCAAAATCCAATGCTTTTCTTTAGTTTGAATAATTTATTGATTGAGTTGGCATTTATTTTATAGAACTCCATATTACACAAATATGTAGGTATACTATTAAAATTAAACTTTATTTTTTTGTTCTATTTATGTACTTTATTTAGTGCCAGCTTTTTCGCCTTGTCCTTTATTTAGTGACAAGACTGTTTCACCTTGTGTATTAAGGCTCTAGTCCCATTCTGTTCCCATACAAAATCAACACACTTTTTAGGTACATTCGGTAGCACGGTAGCCTGTGTTTTGAGAAATAATTTATACCGCGAATTGAAGATAGTACGTTTATCTAACTCTGTGGCGAAAAAAAACTTAGGTGTACCATAATAATTTAATATTTAATTATTGAAAGACTGCAAGACCGCGATTTCGCGCGCACGACGTCAGTCGGCAGTCGAGATTCTGCTAGGAAGGACGTGTCTCCACGTTCGTCACGCTGGTGACATATTAATACAGTTTTTGATGACAAAATCATATTATTTTGTATTGGAGATATACTGGATATGTCTAAATAGTAATCATTTCATAGAATAATTCACCAAATACATATTTAATTATATTTTAATAGCTTATTTTCTTAAAAAACAAGAAAAATATTTCGACTGATAAAAATACCACGTGCGTTACAAAATCGTATCCCTTGTGAAAGTTGTAGGTTTTTGTTTCTATATTTGTGTTTTTTGGGATTATCCGTGTTGTGTTTTTTTTTCCTCTCCGACGTTTCGGCCACCGTTGCAGGCGCCATCTTCAGGGTGAAGTATATGTGATGTAAAATGTGATGAGTTTATGTACTTGGAATTTGTACCGTGTCGCAGTCGGCAGTAGGTATTTTTGGTGTGTTTATGTATTCGGAATTTGTACCGTGACGCAGTCGGCAGTAGTATTTTGGTGTTTGCGTGTAATACTGGAAACCTGTGTGTTTGAGTTTAAGTCCGTCATCTCTGTTAATGTTGTTTGGATGTTTGTGTATTTCGATCGCCTCTTTAATTAGGCGTGTGTTGTAGTTCTTTGGTTTGTGTAGTATTTTAGGTTCAAAGGCGAAAAAGTGTCCTGTCTCAATAAAATGTTCGGCTATTGCTGACTTGTCAGGGTGTCCAAGTTTACACGCTCTTTTATGTTCGTCAATGCGTTTCTTTACAGTCCGCCCTGTTTGTCCAATATATACTTTATCGCACCCTTGGCAGCTTAACTTATATATACTGCTTCGGTTTCTAGTGGATCCTTATCCTTTGGGCTTATCAAGTGATCCTTTATTTTGCCGACTGTTCCAAACGCCGTTTTTATATTTTGTTTTTTGAGCATTTTTGCAATCCTGTCTGTGACATTCTTTATGTAGGGTAGGTAGGCAACTCCTTTAGATTGTTCATTTTCCAAGATCAGTTTTGTAGAATGCGACTTTGCGATTTGGGCAATTTCTTTTTTCCTGTACCCGTTACGTTCTAGCGCGTCTGTTATTTTGTTGATTTCATCTTCCTTGGTAGATTCTTCACATATCCGTGTTGCTCTTGTTATCAGCGTATTAATTAGTCCTCGTTTTTGTGCTGGGTGATGATGCGAGTCAGCATGCAGATACCTGTTAGTGTGTGTTGGTTTTCTGTACACTGTATGTCCAAGACTCCCGTTTGTATTCTTCCTTACTTCGACATCTAAGAATGGAAGAGTGTCGTTATTTTGTAATTCCATCGTGAACTTGATAAGGGGGTGTAATGAATTTATGTGGTCTAGAAAGATATTAAGTTTTTCCATCCCATGTGGCCAGACAGCGAAGATGTCATCCACATACCTTAGCCATACTTTTGGTGTCAATGTTGCAGTATCAAGTGCCGTGTCTTCGAATTTCTCCATGAAGAAATTCGCTATCACCGGAGAAAGTGGAGATCCCATGGAAACACCTTCAATCTGTTCGTAAATTTCACCTTGGAATGCAAAATAACCACTTTTAAGGCTATGTTTCGAACAGGTTACACATATTCTTATCATAAACTTCACTTAAGAGTGCCATGGAGTCTCTCATTGGTACATTTGTAAAGAGTGAGACTACGTCAAAGCTTACTAGAATATCTCCCTCTGCGACTGATATGTTTTTGAGAAGGCTACCTTTGAGAATACCTACTGCCGACTGCGACACGGTACAAATTCCAAGTACATAAACTCATCACATTTTACATCACATATACTTCACCCTGAAGATGGCGCCTGCAACGGTGGCCGAAACGTCGGAGAGGAGAAAAAACACAACACGGATAATCCCAAAAAACAACAAATATAGAAATAACAACGACCGTGAAAATCTACGCACATATTGTAGGTTTGTATTTAAAAAGGGTTGTTTTGTTTACACATCACCAACATTCATTGCTAAAAGTAAATTTGGCTTTTTTGTATAAACGTAAAATTTGCTGAACACTGAGTTTCCATTTGTGGCCTTTAAAAATATCGAGCATTACAACACTCGGTATTTTCCAGAAGACTGAATAATAATAATAATAATAATGATTATTATTATTATTCCATCTTCTGTGTCCGCCTCGTAGCATAGTGGTAGTGCATTTGGCTACCGCGCATGAGGTCGCGGGTTCGATTCGCGTCGCAAATAAGACCGATAATCGCCTAATTCGCTAGTGCGCAGCTTGACCGCCAGAGTTCTTTTTACATGACGCGACCTATACTGACGCGTAAGACTGATCATCCTACCTTCATGTAATAAAATGATCATGAGACACTGCACTTGTACCAATGAAGTGCCCTATGCACCATTGGGTGCGGATAAGGGAAAGTAGTATGAAAGTAGATTGAATGCAGTTGAAATACGATCTCTCAGGCGAATGTGTGGTAAAACTATGCATGATAGGTGCACTAATGTTGAAATTAGAGTAGAATGCAAGGCTGAGATAAGCATTATCGACAAAATTAAGAAAGGTATTTTACGTTGGTTCGGTCATGTAGAGCGAATGGATGATGAAAGAACGGCTAAAAAAATATATGATGCGACTGTGCCTGGATGTAGAAGTCGAGGAAGGCCGAGAAAGCATGGCATGATCAAGTAAAACAAGTGCTTGAAAGTGGGCATGTAAGAAGTCGGAATAATCGATGTGCGACGTGCGTGCATGAGAAAATGTATGAATGTGGAGGAGCAAGAGAAGTATGCCAGGACAGAGTGGTGTGGCCTTGAAGTTTATTTATACGAAACGGCGCTCTATAAATTAACCAGAATAGTAATAATAATGCGGATTTATTTCAAACAAGTAGGTACAAACAAATAGACCATCTCCGTTTTTGTCACTTCATCGTCAATATTAATCAGTCCCGCGTCCCGCGTCAAAAGGTATATTTTTTACTAGCGGAAAACAAAATATAAGCATGTAAATAGAATTTACCTTTTTAAAATGTGGCAAATTTTAGTATACAGATATTAGTAAAATGAAAATGTTCGTACTTTGTTGGATGGAAACAGGATGGTCAAAAATGTATTGTACTTTAACTACCTACATCAAATTCGATTTTGGTTCTATTTCATTATCACAATCGAGTTTGAATGAAAAAAAAATTTTAGGAGTTCTTTAAAATAAATAAAACGCAATCAACAAAAAATAGTACATTAATTTTTTATTTGCATAAAAATAAACTGAAGGTTACAATAATAATTATGCTCTTATTGAAAAATATGTAGTTAACTAACTAACTAACCATCACGCCATTTCCCCGTAGGGTAGGCAGAGAGGATAGAACGTCATACCACTCTGCCCTGACAGACTTCCTTTGCTTCCTCTACATTCTTACGTATAGAGTGAGGTCTTATATCGGCACTTTTCATGACATCAATGTGATATCTATTTGTTTCTAAAACTATTTTTTTCCATCACATCGACACAGAGAGAAAGTAAATATTGAAAACGGCTATGTTCGGGATCCGGAATTTCGTTTTTAATGTATGGTAGATATACTGTATTTAGTAATATTTATATGATAATAAGAAAAAAAGTGATACATTTTGACACTCAATAAACATTTTTCTTTTTGATTAAACTTATTTACTTATTAATTATTCTATAAAACAATTAATACATTTTATTAAAAGTAAATTAATTAATCAATTAAAAAGACAAAACTTATTACGGCACGTCAAATAATAAATGAAATTGTCGTAGTGAGTACGTACATATAAATAAACCGGGATTCTTAGAAATAACATTAGTATTCTCGTATTTTTTATTTTACAAAAATACTCTACAAAATCATCAATGTATATTAATTTCTTACGCATCCTGTACTTATCCGAAGCCAATACTAACACACATAAACAAATAATATGTGTAATACGAAGTTATTTAAATGTGTGCGTGACAGTAATAGGCCTGATTGGTTCAAAGTTTAGCTAATACTACTACGCATAAACGTGTAATATGAAGTTATTCAAATGTGTGCGTAAAGTGGCATGGTCTGATTGGTTCAAAGTTTAGGTAGTACGTATATTCTGACGCACTAAAAATGTTTATTCTTAGAGACATCTGGTGATACTAATTTTCCCTAAAAAAGGTGACGAATTTATGCATAGAAATTTGGGACTAAGGCCTTAAATGCCACAGTTTTAAAATGCCCTAGGCGAAACAGCTATCACTCAATAAAAGTAAATGCATAGAACCAAAAAATCTTGTTTAATTTTAACAATACGAATCATTAATAATTTAGTGAACTTAATTTTTATATAATACTATTTCTTCACTCATTTTATTGTATTTCTGAATGTTAAGTCAAAATATTAATTAATATCTGAATGCACATATTTAAATAACATTCTTTTTTAGATTGGGATGACCCAAGACTGTACACATTGAGTGCACTGCGCCGTAGGGGCTACCCATCGGAGGCTATCAACTCCTTCTGTGCCCGACTCGGAGTAACTGGAGCCCAGGGTTCTGTGGATCCTTCAACCCTCGAAGCCTCTGTTAGAGATGTTCTCAACAAAACGGCTCCAAGGTTGCTACACTGTTTAATTCACTTACCCATAATAATTACTCATTTAAACGTAATTAGCCACTTAAGTAGCACATTTTTAACGCCAATCTTAAATAAAGATCATGAACTTCGTGTGGTGGTTTTCAGAACTGGCGCTGGTGATTTGTTTTTATTGTTATTTTGTCCAATGTTATTTGTTATAATTTTTTTTTGTCGGTGATACGGTTGTTATCATGATTAATATTATTTCAAGCGTTTGCTAACCCTATATGTGTTTAAAAAATACGTCATATTTATCGTGTTATAATTAGAATACTTGTAACAATTTTGAAATATCTACTATCTTATGAATTAATTTTTAAAAATATTTAATTTAGTCCAGTGGTGAAATCTCTTCCATGAAATCAAATTGTCGACTTGTGCTCACTTCTTGAGCTAAATTCATAACACCTTGATCAAATGTCACACGGTTTTTCTTACATCGGGTAGACTATAATGCTTCTAATATCCATATAACAATATTACCATTTCAGAGTGTTAGTGGTTCTGGAGCCCTTAAAAGTTACCATAACCAATTTCCCCAGTAAAAAACCTATTGAAGTATCTGCGCCCAATTACCCAAACGAACCAGAAAGAGGTTCTCTCGTACATTATTATTTGATCAAACGGTTTACATAGAACAAGGCGACTTCAAAGAAAAGCCGGAAAAGGGTTACAAAAGATTGTCTCTTGAACAAAGTGTTGGACTGAGATATTCGGGTTATGTTATCAAGGTAAATCATGTAAATAAATAGTCTCCTGCTCGAATTAAAATATCAGTTCCGGGTTCTGATTTATTTATGTCAATTTAACAACAACCGAGAATAGTTTTTTATCATAGCTTTCTTTATCTTCATTTCATTTATATACCAGCTATCTTATTACCCATTTTGTGACTTTGTTTTATTTTCTAGGTGTCTGATGTTGTTTACGATGGCAGTAAAGTTGTAGAGTTAAAATGTACTTGTGAAAATGCAACTGATATTAAAACAAAGCCAAAAGCTTTTATTCAATGGGTATCTTCACCACAAAATGTCGAAGTCCGGCTTTATGAACCCTTGTAAGTGTATGATATACCTACTAATACCAATGTGTACTTGAACTTCAGTCCTTTATAGAAAGTAGTATTCCTTAAGCTAAACGAAAGCATAAAAAAGCTTGTGCCATAAAAATTTGTGGAATGAAACTTTTGTTAATCACTCTACAAGTCGCTCTAGGACAAGTAGATTGAAGGTAGAGGCGGGGAAAATATATATATCTTTTTATGGTTATAGAAATCATGTTTTCGACACCTCCAAGGAACACTACGGCAACTGAATTTTAGGTATTTTTCTTTTTTAACAGAAAATCACTCATTAAGGACGCATTTTTATGTTCCCAAAAAATAAAAACTTTTTAGTTTCTCAATATTTTTAAATAAAATTTTGGGAACATAAA
>JAGVSP010003796.1:0-57158 GCA_022494985.1 Micrasema minimum
CGCACTCGATATTCCGACTTCTTACATGCCCACTTTCAGCAATTTGTTTTACTTTGATTAATGCCATAAGGTCTTATCTCGGCCTTTCCTACGATTTCTACATCCAGGCACGAGATCGCATTCATATTTTTTTTTTAGTCGTTCTTTCATCATCCATGTTTCGCTCCACATGACCAAACCATCGTAAAAAGCCCTTTCTTAAATTTTGTCGATAATAATGATTATCTCAGCCTGGCACTCCGCTCTAATTTCGACATATTGTACACCTATCATAGATAGTCTTTACCACACATTCGCCTGAGAGATCGCATTTCAACAGCATTCAGTCTATTTTTTCATCCTTCTTTTCCAATCAACACCACGCTTCACTTCACTACCATACATAAGGTTGTTTTGGTACCAGAACTCCGTTGTGTACTGCCAATTTTGCTTCTTTCGATAAATTCTTATTTGCCACTATTGAATTCAAGGCACCATTAACTCTGTTTCCGGCACTGGCGGATATATTTGACGTTAAAATTAATCAAACTAAAATGAATCATAAAAGGAATTACTTGACAATAAAAAATATAAAAAAATAGTAGACAATTGACGGGATAGGCTTTCATATAAATCTGTGTGCATTTAAATTAATTTTCAATGATATATTTTGGTGACAGCTAAATTTCGAACTACCGATGTCGGGGAAATCATTCACTTATCTCTTTTCTGTGATAGTCCGCCTCGTAGCATAGTGGTAGCGCGTTTAGCTACCGTGCATGAGGTCGCGGGTTCGATTCCCGTAAGGGGTCAAGGGGAAATTTTTATTTATTTTAATTTTTATTTCGTGGACCTTGGACTGGTACTGAAACGTAAGACTAACAATCCTACCTTCATGTAATAAAATGATCGAGTTACACTGCACTTGGTGTTACCAATGCAGTGCCCTATGCACCATTGGGTGCAGATAAGGGAAAGTAGAAGGAGTAGTTTCTGTGATATTTAAGTGTTAATTTTTAATTTGTGCATAATTATCGTGCATAGAAATTAAAATACATAAAAACCATTTTAAATGAACTTGCAAGTTTTTTAAACAAATTAATTTTGAAATCTAGAAAAATGTTTAGTCTATAAAAAATACGGCAGAAAAAGTATGATTTTACAGTAAGTCCGATAAAAGATATGATATATGAAAAAATTTCTTGGTTGTCTGTAAAGTCGGTTTACGGACGATAATTTTACGTGATAACGTCATAAGAAAACATTGATGAAAAATAGCATACTTTTATGAATTGAATCGAATTATAATTACTAAATTATCATTATTTTGTATAATACAAAGCAGGAGTTAATTGAAAATTACAACTATCTCCATAAATTATCTTTTTTTGTTTTTTCTTCTTGTGTGCTGCTGCTGTCGCCCTTCTACTCAGAAGCATCGACCGGTGGAGTGGAAGAGAGATAGATGCGTCACAAACCGAAACGCTCAGGGCCGATCGCGCCTCTCAATCGCTTGTTCCCGCGCTCATCGCTTGCACACTCGGCTCAGGCGGAACGTGACAATGAGTCATGCTTTTTGTGTGTGCAGCCGGCGTTAATCGATTTATTAGACGTTATCATGTCAAAAAAACTTATAGTTAATGGATAATTAAATGTAATATTTTTTTATTGGCAGCCCTGTCTCTGTACATAGGTAGTTGCGTTAAACCGCCTCTGAATAGACAGTTCATCAAATTAATTACTGGCAACCATTAAATTTATTAACCTTAATGAAAGCAAGTTCGCGTGATAACACTCCTAAACTTATTAATATTTCACCCTTAGGTAAATAGTAACGGGTAAAAATATACACAATAAAAATATTTCATGTGCGATACTTTGTACTGGCGCTGAGATGCATGAGACTGATCACCTTGCCTTTCATGTAATTTATTTATTATTTTTATTTTTTTAACGCCCATAGGGCTTTTACATAGACATTTTTAAATGTTACACAGTAGGTAGCTATTCATTACCGCCAGATATGGCATCCAGACACTGTTCCCTAAAATGCACTAGATTAGTGTTGAAAACATCAATATTATTAGCATACTTGTTTGCCAGTGCGTGCATTCGTCGAATAGATGAGTTTGCACTGTAATTTGTCGATGATTGGCTGCAGTAAAATGGTGCATTACTACGGGTAACTCGACCAAGCACTCGTATATTAATTAAATTTGTTAGTTGACAACAATCAAAACATACATTTTAATACTTTGAACAGAAAGAGCAAATCATTTAATATTCTTCTATTTAAAATTAATAAAGCGCAAAAAATTTTGTATGATCAAGATTCACTGCACTTGGTGTACCAATGCAGTGCCCTATGCACCATTGGGTGCGGATAAGGGAGAGTAGTAATGTTAGTGGAATCTTTTTTTTTTTTTGTATTAAAAAAAATTATTGAAAATAAACGCCATTTTGTGGCATTGAAACTTTAAACTTAGTAGTAAAAAAAAGAATAAAATTTAAGGAAGAGTTTCGGCCGTGTTTTAAAAGAAGTGACTGTTTCGGTTTCTTTTATAGCATTTGGGAGTTGAGTGAGTGAGAAAAAGTGCAGTGAAACTTATTACATTAGGGTTAGGTGATCAGTCATACGCTTCAGTACCAGTCCAAGGTATCACACGTAAAAAAATAATATTAAAATCACATGTAAATCAATATTTCACGTTGACCTCCTACGGGGATCGAACACGCGATCTCATGCACGGTAGTCAAATGCGCTACCACTTTGCTACGAGCCGGTCCTGTTTTTACCTTCCTTATATTCTAGGCAGACACTGAGTGTACATGTATATGAATGAGTATGTATTGAAAAGTGTTTCTTTATGTTATTGCGTTTACATTAAATACCTAAACCACTATATTATTTATTGGTTGGCTGGAAGAGATTGTCAACTAGGCAATAAACCCGCCAATATACACGTATGTACAAAAAGTAAAATAAATTAATATTTCTCAAATTATTTTTTTTTAACTTTTTTTTTAAATAATCATTTCGCATAATATATCCAATTTCTGTTTTAAAAAATTTCGTTCGGATAAAACTTGCATTTATTGTACATTTTTTCAGTCTAATCTCAAACAAGATTTCGTAAAAGAAATCTGGAAAAAGATCTTTTACAAGAAAATGCTCCGTATTAAATACCCTCTGTTTAAGGTTTTTGTATTTTTGTTAAAAGCATTCAAGACAACAAAACAAAAGAATTTAAATAAAAGAAAAGTTCAAAAGAGTTAATTATAAAAAAATAACAGGATTTTTTAAATACGTACCTTGTGTATTTGGTCATTTTACAAAACACGAAATCTTACGAACTTTTAGAAGAACTTTGGAAAACATTTTAAAACTCTTGTGATCCCTAGCAAAACCCCATTTATTTTTTAATGTAGATATTAAAATATCTTGCACTTTTAACACATTCATTTTTGTTTTAACTGCATCCTAAGACAGGTACTGCAAATTAATAGTGAACGATATTAAATTGCATATTAAACAATTACACTAGGGCACACACTGGCAATTTCAGATGTCTATAATATTACAATATACCTTGCTTTAAAAATATCTTCATTCCAGTTGATATATTAGTAATACTATATATTTTTTTTTAATTAGGTCTTCGATTTTGTGGGAATTTATATTGAACTGAAATTTCAATTTACCGTAAATGTGAACAATATGATATATTCATGAAGCACATGGGTCAACCGAAAAATAAAATAAAAAGTATTTTAATAAATTTACTGTTCTAGATTTGAATAAAACCGATCATGGGCAAAGCCTTTTGTTTGAAAACCCCGCGTATTTTTAAAAACGAAAAAAGATTATTAAATTCCTTTTTCAAACCGTAAAAGCCCGCCTATTTAGCGAATGGCGCCAACACGGACTGCTTTCAATTGTTTTGACATTTTTTCACAAACACTTCCCGCGCAGTTGGCGCTCCTGAGTATGAAATACGTACAGGCTTACAAACTTATCCGTGGAATATAGGAGGGCGCTACAATCAATATAGTTCTGTCAGTAGGGGAGACCTGGGAGTATTGTAACAGAGGACAGTTGTAACAACGAAGATCTCTCTATAACTATGATTGGGTCATCACTCAATTCAGATAACTACCCTGAATTGTTCGAAAAAAGAATAAAATATACATTTACAAAATACATAAATATTCGCTTCATTTTTTACTTTAATTTTAAAAAACTTAAAAATACCACTTTAACTCAATAGAAATGGATAGGTTAGGCAATGGTTCACCTCATTTTTCCAATCTTGCAGTGCATAGGGCACTGCGGATGTATACCATTTGAAGTATATCTCGATTATTTCGCATCATGAATAATACACTGCACTTACTCTTGATTTGTTGGAAATGTACTAAGAATACCACACCACAGCCCACACCAACTGCAACATTTCTGTCTAAGATATAAGTTTCCATCTCTTTCCTATGTTGAGATAAAATCACATTTTTTTCATTTTCCAAAAAGTTGACTTTTTTAGTGTATGTATTTATCAAATTTAGTTAAAATCAAAAATAAGACCTTCATTTGGATTAGATGGGTAGGCACATTGATCAATTTTCTGTCATCATCGAGAAACACAATGAAACCAGTAATTTTTCTTCCACTTTATATTAATTTTATGATCTGTTAAATTTATATAAAGCATGAATCAAATGAAACTTATATATGGAGTAAAAAAACACGACGTACAAGCGGGAAACCAGTGAATCTACATAATATTTGGAGTCGGTTTTCTTAGAATATTTTTTTTTAATTTGACCGATGGTTTTCGAGAAAATAAAGTACTTAATAAAAAAATTTTCGATAATTTTTTGCGAATTCTTATCAAATATAATTTATTTAGTCAAATGAATAGTATCCATAAATAAAACAAAATAAAAAACCGAATTTTCATAGGAATTTGTGCAATTTTATTGATTCTGAGATACTAATGAATGCTTTTGTGTGAGAAAAAAAAAATTTCAAGCTCAGATTAAAAAGTCATATTATTATTTTTTTTGTTTTTTTGTACAAAGAGATGTGTTCATTGGCGGGCTAATTGCCTAAATAATTACACATTTGACTCCAAATATGATGTAGATTCACCAGTTTTCGGGTTGTTTAGTTACTCTATGTATAAAACATGAATTATTGAACCCGCGACTTCATGCATTGCAGCCCAACGCGCTACCGCTACACCACGAGGCGAACAATATGAAATATTGAATTACCATTACAAAAACATGTCGGAACTAATAGAATAATCATTCTAAATGGCGTCCGCTGTAAGTTCAATTTGCGATCGTTCTAGGGATAAAATAGTACACCTATACGAACTTCAGTCGACTCGATTCTAAAGTAAGTTTCTCACGCCCTAACTAACTGCACACGTATAAAATATTGTACGTACAAAATATAAAGCCCGTTTCAGAGAGCTCAACTCTAATCGAGGTGGCTGAGTTTTGCGAACTCGGTAGAAAAATGAAATGAGGATTTTTCTTTTTCTTTTTCCTACACTTTCGAAGCCATTGTTTCGTTTTTTTCTTTATTTAATAGAATTCTTCGGAGAAAATTTGCCGATTGGAAAATGGGAATAAATTTTATTTGATATAAACTTGCATTTTATTAATTAAATTTCTTTGCAGTGTTGTTATATTATTTCGAAAAGGTTGTAATAAATCATTTGCACTGAAAAAAGATTAAAAATTGTTCTTAGCCTGTCTTACAATGCTAAAAAAGTGCATTTATTCATAGTAGGAAAAAACAAATATAGTTAATTCTTATTTTAAAAATTGATAAATAAATAGCAATTTATCATTTTACTACTATTTTCCTTTATCCGCAGCCAATTGTGCGTAAGAACACTACATTGGTACACCAAGTGCAAATATTGACCATTTGTTACATGAAGGCAAGAGGATTAGTCTTACGCTTCAGTGCCAGTCCACGGTAACGAATATAAAATATTTTTATGCAAAAATCGTTATTCGAACCCACGACCTCATACATAGGTACCCTAACGCGCAAACCACTTAACTACGATAAAACATAAACAGAGATGATAGGTTACGACTCAGTGATTCCAAAGCCCGACTGCGACACGGTACAAATTCCTCAAAGTTAATCACACACAAGACCATACTCACACATCATCAGCCCAAAAGATGGACGAATAAATCGGAAAATTAATCATTTAAAAGTTTGATTTTTGTAAAGAATTTTGATGATGAAAGAACGGCCAAAAAATATATGATGCGACTGTGCCTGGATGTAGAAGTCGAGGAAGGCCGAGAAAGACATGGCATGATCAAGTAAAACAAGTGCTTGAAAGTGGGCATGTAAGAAGTCGGAATAATCGACGTGCGTGCATGAGAAGATGCATGAATGTGGAGGAAGCAAGAGAAGTATGCCAGGACAGAGTGGTGTGGCGTTCTATCCTCTCTGCCTACACCTTCGGGGAAACGGCGTGATGGTTAGTTAGTTAGTTATTTTTTTAATTATTGTATCTCGCTTATTAATTCGATTCACGAACGGATTGCACTGATGCTTTTGTGATTCTTTGCTTAATTTTTCTGCATTCACAGAAACAAGCCCATTGTAAATATGAATAGCTCTCATTTTTTGCGTTGATCACCAATACAGATCTAATTACTTTTCCATATTTCCAAAAACAAACCCGCTCCTTTCAGAATACTCTAAAAATGCACAGAATTTTATTAAAAAAACACTATAAAAAGAACAAAAGGGGTTTCCTTTGAATGTTGAATATGAGTTGTTAGTTCAAGTCCTAAAGTTGGCAGCTTTTAAATTTCCCATGCGTATTATCTTCACAGCTTTATTTTGGAGGGAGAAGGGAGGATTCACCCTATATAGAATTTTACCCTCCCAGTAACATACCTTATGTATTTTATCCTATTTTTACTCCTCCACAAACGCCCAACGTTATCCGATGGCGTACATATGTTTTGGAAAGCGGAATAATCGCATAATTTTAGATATGTAGAGTTCTGAAATGATTTTATTTTTATTTTATTCAAAGAAAAACACATGGCAAAAATTACAAATATGCATGAATGTATTTATTTTTTATTTATTTATGCATTTATTTACGGCACATGCCTTTTACAAAAAAAATATACTTTACATAAAAATAAATATAAATAAAGAATAAAGAGTCTTGTGCTAAATTTTAACATTTTTTTTTTTCCATTGGTATAAATAATAAATCGAAGTATGCTTCAAACTATATATATATGTATATACTTCAAAGGAGAATTCACTAGAAGGGGATTTACCATGAAATATACTCTTCCTAGGGTCAATTTCGTAACACCACTTATTATCAAATTCCACCGTCTAAAGACTCTAGCACTTAATATTAAAATCAATATGGATGTTGTAAAACAATGTTTTCATTCATAATTTTTAAAAGAAAATTGTTGAAATATACCCGTTCACGAAAACGCAACACTGTTTGCCGTGGCCCCCCGTGACGTCATAATTCGGTCTCGCTTCTATGTTTCAGATTTTTAGGACTAAGGCCAATACACGAAATGTGTGACGTAGATGTCTAGGGATAACGTAGATGCATTAGTGCACCAATCATACATAGTTGTACCACACGCTCGCCTGAGGGATCGCATTTCAATAGCATTCAATCTACTTTGGTCCTTCTTTTTACAACTCCATACTTCGCTTCCATACATAAGGGTTGTTACCAGAACCATTATGAACTGCCAATTTAGACTCTTTTGATAAGCACTTCTTAGCTACGACCGACTTTAAGGCACCATTAACTCTGTTACCGTCACTACCCCTCCTTTCAACGTCCTTGTCCATATTTCCATCCCTCCAAATGAAATAATAAAATGGCTAGTTACGAAATGTACATTTTTTGGCGAACGCGTTCGCCGAACCGATACCACGGTATCGAACTGTGATCGGTCAAATCGTTAGGGCTAGCACGTGGTTAGCACGTTTTTAACTACGTCGATAGTTATCTGTGATTGAGCAACAGGCGTTACATTTTCGTAAATATAATATAATGATTATTATGGCGAAAATTAAACTTGAAAATACAAATTTGTTACAAGCTGTTGCGCAGTTATTTTAGGAATTTACGGGTAGGAAGGTAAATAACGAATTCATACGAAACGTGTGCCTTTACATTTTATATTTACCCACATAATACATAAAATATCGTCGCCGTTCAGGCAAAAGTCACTAACCCTAAATACACCATTTTGAGAAATCGCAATTTTAAAGTTTGAAGGTCAAGGAAAAATTAGATTTTGATGTTTTAAAGAATTTTTTAACACAGAATAATTGAGGCATATAGAAACAAAGGTGGAAGTGTCCACCTGCAGTCGAAAATTAGTTAAATATGCAGTTTTGTTTGGGAAGTTATGTATTTTCTCCATAGAATATTTGTTTGTCAAAAAAACGGCATTAATCAATTTAATTTTAGGTTTAAAGATTTGTTGTTGAAACAAAAACGGCAGTGTCCAATACAAAAACGGCAGAATTGCAAAACTAAACAAACGTTTTCTCGTGATTACCAACAATTGAAGAAAGTGGACACCTCCGCCTTTGTTGTTATGCCTCAATTCCTTGTTGTTTTCTCAAAATCAAATCCATGTATTAGTTTTTCTTTCTGATAAATTTTAATCTCTCTAGAAGGTTTTTAATGAAGCAAGGGGGGTAAATTTTGGGTTAGTGACTTGCTCGTTTATAAATTTGCAAATGCAAGCCAAAATTGACAAGCAAAAGTAACTATTTCGCTTTAGTTTTTTTTGCTGTTTCAAACAAGAGCAAATAGATTATGAGTGACAAATCAATAAAACTCACTATCTTCGTTTGATGAGTTTTGCTTGTTTATTCATTTCTTTTTAAAAAACAGTGTAAAAGGTCTATCTGCCTTTGATGACTTATACTTGTTAAGATTTTATTAAAAGTCATGTAGTGGAAAAAAAATAATTACGATTTACAAGATATTTTTCTAACTAAGTTACTTTGGTGATGTTTGCATCTTGAAGAACGTAATTTTACGCTTCGAATGGCATATTCAACTCAAAACTGTCATTTTCAGAGTTAGTGACTTTTGCCTGAACGGCGACGATATTTTCAGTAGATATCGTAACAATACTTTGAAATGTTTATATGCTTATTTTTATGATATTTCAATATAATATTTAAATTAAACTAGTTTTTTTATAATGTGACAGTTGTTCATATTTCATGTGTGATACTTGGACGGGTAGATACTGAAGCATAAGGCTGTTCATCCATCTTCATGTAATAAAATGATCCAGAGACACAGCACTTGGTGTACCGATGCAGTGCCCTATGCACCATTTTGTGCGGATAAGGAAAAGAAAAGAAAGAGTTACAATAAATATACCTCAAGGGCGCTAATAAAGCTATTATTAACAATTATTACAACAATGATTGTAAATGGTTATTCTCCGACACGTGTTAGCAATTACTTTCAAATTTCACAACATCAATTTATTAAGTCTTTTCACAAAGCCCCAATGTTGGAATATGGGACTGATTTGCAGTTTCTTTGATCCTTAGTAATTACCGAGGGACAAAGATAATTAGCGTGAGTTATTTTCGCTTCGCGTGAGGCGAGAATTAGGGAGGTGCGGTTGTAGTCGCGGGTTAAAACATCCCTTTTAATCGCGTTTCTTACAACATATAAGCATTACTTGGATGGGTTTCTTAATCTATCCCTGAACTGTACGTGTTGATCATAGAAAATGAGTGGCGATGATATTAAGAGCATACTACACCACGTGACTCGCGGCCACTTTCCCATACAAACGTATTCCTCGATTTTCTTCCTTGTACAGTCTGTCAAGTAATAATGTAAATATGCTACTTATTTTTTACGTTTTTTAAAGCATTTAGTATATAAATATTTAAACGTTTTTATAAAAAAAAATATTAACTGTCAGGTCAGTTTAATATAAAAAAAACAAACTGTCATTTACCATTTTCCGAATAGTTTTCGCTTTATACGGGACAGTTTTGCAGTCTGCACAAAAAACTGTATAGTTTTTTGACCCGCTTAAAGCGGGCTTAACTCAAGTGCATTCAGAGGACGTGGTCGATGTATTTAAAATAAACTTTGTCACACTTATAAAAAGCTATTTATTTGTAGTAATTAACAATCCTTATATTTTTTGTGATATTTATAGTCAACTTTAGAGGTTAAACTGTATACATTTTAAAAAAGAGATTGTCGTTAGGGGAGTTTTGAACAAATGGGGGGATCAACATAAAACAAAGAAAATTGGTTTCCTTTTCTTTACTTGTTTGTTACTTTAAAAAGTTTTGAAGTAAAACAATGAATAATTTAATACTTTTAAGTTGTAAAAGAATCGAGATATAGAATTTTGTTTATATTTCTTTATAAAAGTCTACAGGCTTTGTTTTAATTAGGTAAATAATGTTATTGTTGACCCCAGTTGGGTATGTCGTTAGTTTTACATTAAAAAGTTTTGTTTTTTAAAACTGAGTTAAAACCGTATTTATGTATCCTCAGTCGAACTGATTTTTTTGAACAAATGTTTACACATTTTTTTTGCATCTTGACAGAGAAAGAAGAGCTCTGGTAACGAATATGGATTATGTAGGCGTTTACAGGGCTAATTTTCTTTCTATTATTTTTTTAAAAGAAAAATTTGACTTTATATGATATACTTATTATGGACATATACATGTTGTAACAAAACTCGTGGTACAAGCCGAAAACTGGTGAATCTACATCATATTAATATTAGGAGTCGAATATGTAATACGACTTTAAATTTCTTCTCATAAAAGCTTTTCATAAGTACCGCAGATTAAGTAAAGTTGCGTGAATTATTTTTAAAATATGTTTTTTTATTTCATTTTCTTTATTATTAGTAAAAATTTGACTAAATTAATGATATTTGATAATATTTCGCAAAAAAAATTCGAAAAAAAAATCCTCACTTAAATAATTTTTTTCGAAAATTATGGGTCCAATTAAAAAAAAAATACAAAATGGTCTCCAAATATGATGGAGATTAACTGGTTTCCCACTTGTACATCGTGTTTTGTTACACCGTGTATTTGTATTTTGGTTCTGTTTTAAATTCAGGAAACAAGTTGTGCTGAAGTGGGGCTCGAACCTAAATATTCCAATCGGAATCCTCAATTCTCATAAGAATAGATATGACAATAAAAAAAACGCTTTTTAAAAAAAAAAAACATAACAAACAATAAAATTCCCTCACCCACGCCCAATGGTGCATAGGGCACTGCATCGGTACACCAAGTGCAGTGTATCTTGATAATTTTATTTCATCAAAGTAAGATGATCAGTCTTAAGCCCGCTATATACGGGACAGTTTTCTGCGCAGTTTTCTATGCAGTCTGATAACGGTCCCGTATACAACGAAAACTGTTTAAAAAACTGCGTGCTTATGTCAGATTTAAGCTGACATGACAGTTAATGTTTTTTATGTAAACGTTTAAGTAGACATTGGTTTATTGTATGCTTTTAAATACGTAAAAAACCAATAACATATTTACATTATTAGCTAAATATACAATTTCCTGAGAGCAAACATACGATAATAACTTACAATCGCGTTTCAAAAATACACATATTTATTATTGTTTCCATATTTCCAAGTTAAGTTCCACAATGTTACCATTTAACAGGAAACAGTCGTTACACGTTTCAATAAAGCCATTTAGAATGGAACCTACTGTAGTTAGGGGTTCCTAGTTTCATAAGTACAAGAGATATAAAACTACAAGCTTGCAATAACCTTTTAAAATGAACACGATACTCAAAATACTGTTTGTGAAATAAGATGTATTTTGTATATTTACGACATAAAAATATGAAATGAACGTAGAGAGTAGAAAGACTTATGAATTCCCATGAATTCTGGTGGAAATTTACGCTTTACACATTTCCAATACTTAAATAAAGTGTATAATATTATTACTAAAATAAACACAATTGTAAGATATCTATTGGTTTGGCCATTTATAGAACTCTCTGATGATTCGGATTCCTTTCAAAATGTATTCCCTACCCTTATCCATTCTATTCCGTTTCTGTCACCTATTTCCAACACCGCGTTAGTCTCGAAAATCCGCTCAACGCAGCAGCATTAACCTCGACCTCATGATCATCCGTTCGTCCTGTGAAATCCAATACCTATTCTTCCTTAGTTCTTTTCCATCAAAATTCCCTCGTCATACTCGCTCCATCTCCAAGCTTCCCAGATTCCAATTCCCGAAACCCCCCTCGGTGAAAGTGAGTAATAGTGTGCTTTGACCCTCGTTTGGTGTCCCGCCGCTTCAGTTCTACGTGGTGTTTCCAGAGTATTCCAGGATACTTCGCCCTTCCTGGTGGTCCTTCATCGTCATTTCCCGTCCTTGTTAAGTCCAGCTCTGGTAAGTCCTTCTTCCATTTTCCGATCCTCGTTCGGACGAAGTTACCGAAGAGTTCTCATCGTGGCGGATCCATCTATATTTAGGCATGTTGTGCGATTTTGGAGACCAATGGAATGTCACATTTTTCAAATATTTTTTTTAAAGAAACATTAAATTTGAGTTCTTACTCAAATATTTCAATTTTGGGGCTGCATTCAAATAGTCGGAAATAACTGTGCTGGAAATCCGGAGACAAGTTGTGCTTGAGTGGGATTCGAACCTAGAGATTCTAATCCGGAGTTCTCGAATGTACCACTAGACCACAACCCGGTTCTTTAATTTTTTAAATCATTCACGTTTTTTTCTTTAATAAAATAGAAAGTTTGAAAATGTCCTTACCAGACGAAATGTGTTTTCATATTTTTAAAATAAAAAAATAATTTTAAAAATAAATCGGTCGATCCTTTTGGTTTTATTGGATGCTTCCACTGAAGTATATAAAATAGGGTTCCACCAACGTCAACAATTATTAAAAAAATTAAATCACACCATATCCGCTCCCTATGTGGAGCATATGGAATCCAAAAACTGCCTCCAGGCCAAGCGATCGGCCGCCAGCTCTCGTGCATCCTCCCAAGTCAAGTCCACGTCCCGCAGCTCTGACGCAAACTGCCGACGAATTGTCAACAGTGGACGACCAGGACGCCGAGAACCTGATGCCTTGTAAAATAGGCAAGCATGGTTAAGGCTCTCGGGAGGCATACGTAGTATATGGCCTAGCCAGCCGAAACGCCTTCGCCGGATGACAGTAGATACCAAGGGTTGCTGTGTCCGTTGCCTCACCTCTGTGTTCCTTACAAAGTAAGACCACCGCACACCAAAATTCTTTTAAGACACCTATTCTCAAAACTCAGAAGTCTGCTATCTTGGACCCTGGTTAGGTGCCACGATTCGCAGCCATAGAGGAGAACAGGTGTGATGCAGGAGTTATAAAGGCGGCATTTTGTTTTACCCGAGAAAACAAATGAAATAGGAGCTCAAAACAATGTAATATTATTTTAATCAACTCCGTGTGTAATTTTTTGTGAAATGATTTTTTTCACATCACTAGAAATATTAACGTATCATGTATTCAATCAGAGATCGTCAAGGTATAAGTAATACTAAAAAAATAAAAAAATAAACATTATCGTTCAAAACTTAACATCAACGAAACTAAACTCAAAATAAGTCCATTCCAATTTAACTCATTCAACAGGGGTCATTCAACTCTCACAGGGACTTCCATTGATTGCCAAAATGTCGAGTAAATAAAGTTTCAGATTGCATTAAAGGCACTTTAGTAAATTGGTTTTCGTATTAAAGTGTTGATATTTTACAAAGCATTTTTCGTGATTTAGTATTTTTATGGGAGTTGGATCCTGACAAATACTTAATTTTGTATTTTACGCCTACCAAAAATTTATCTAAAAAAAAATTATACATTTAACAAAGAAATTACACTTTTGATTTTTGGTTTTTGCTCCTCGTTCTGGCCACAAATTAATATTGTATTTTGTTCGTCAACTGCAAAAAATATACATAGTAGTAGTACAACCCGAAAACTGGTGAATCTACATCGTATTTGGAGACGATTGTGTAATATGACTTTTTAAATCTAAGCTTAAAAAAAAATTTTTTTTTCTACATTGTTTTCATAAATATGGCAGATTAAGTAGAATTGCTCAAATTATTATTAAAACGCGTTTTTTAATTTTTTTTTCTTTATGTATAGTATTAATTTGACAAAATACATGATATTTGATAAAAATTTGCAAAAAAAATCAACTTCGTGCTCGATTTTCTCGAAAACTAAGGGTCAAATCAAAAAATTTTACTCTACAAAATCGACTCCAAATATGGCGTACATTCACTGGTTTTACGCTTGTACATCGAGTTTTGTTACACCCTGTATTTACAATGTGAATTTACAATAGAAATTAGTTCAATGGACCTACACATACATACCCCATCTTAATGAGGCCTTATTGTACCGAAGATATTAGAATATTTTTGATGAAAAAATAAGTTTTTTAAAAGTAAAAAATCTAGTAATTTAAATTGCGAGTTCGTCATAATTACGCGAAAACCGGCGTTAAAAACTTGTTTCAAAATTGCTTTTATCAATCTGAACACGGCTACGTTTTTCCGTGACAAAATTCATTTGGAACACCTCACGTAATGGCCGTAACGGCATAACGGCCGTTACAACCAGTTACAACCGCGGGCGGCGTTTTCCCGTTAAGCGGGTGGTAGCCGTTTAACGATGATTGTCATTCGAAAAGGCGGCATGCTTGTGTAATTGAAAAAAGATTGCCAGAATGCTTTGAATACAAAAACGCTAACAGAAAAAAAGAATTAGAAATTTTATAATTAGCTTGCTTTTACTTTAATTAATTAAATACAAATACATACAAACACTTCTTAATCAATGAGCTTAAAAATATTCATTGTTACGATGGACATTCGTTAATTCCTCGGAATTCCGTTATTTCTTGTATTGCGTAGTGGACCAAATACTTGACCAGTAATCAGAGAAACCCAAGTTCAATTCCTGGAAAAATCGATAGTGGCAAATAAGAATTTATCGAAAGAAGCAAAATTGGCAGTACACAACGGAGTTTCTGGTACCAACCCTTATGTATGGTAGTGAAGCGTAGTGTTGGAAAAAGAAGGATGAAAGTAGATTGAATGCAGTTGAAATGCGATCTATGTGTGTGGTAAGACTATGTATGATAGGTGCACAAATGTCGAAATTAGAGCAGAGTGCAAGGCCGAGATAAACATTATCGACAATTAAGAAAGGGCTTTTACGATGGTTTGGTCATGTGGAGCGAATGAGTGAGTGATGAAAGAACGGCTAAAAGAAGTTTAAATGCATGTGTGCCTGGATGTAGAAGCCGAGGAAGGCCGAGAAAGACATGGCATGACCAAGTGCGACAAGTACTTGAAAGTGGACATGGGAAAAGTCGGAATAATCGGCGTATGTGCATGAGAAGATGTGTGAATGTAGAGGAAGCAAAGGAAGTATGTCAAGACAGAGTGGTATGGCGTTCTATTCTCTCTGTCTACGCCTACGGGGAAATGGCGTGATGGTTAGTTAGTTAGTTAGTTATGCTTCTACCTCTCTAATAGAGCAGAAACTTGTGTTTAGGATTTTTAGGAACCCGTACGAGGGTGTGCTCGTCAGGGTGGGGTTTAGGGGATGAAATTGGACCGTAATGATGCATCGTCATCTCACCGACCTCCTTTTTATTATTTAATATTGTGCATAAAAGTGACAATATGCGAAAATATTTCATTAACGTTATATTAATTCTTGAACGACACCTGCGGGTGTAGTAAAAAATGGGACCTTAGTAAAAAAAAATCCTTACTATTCAAAGTTTCGTAGCTTTTCCTAGCAAAATTCCGTAATATATTATTTTAGTTCATAGGTTCCCAAACTAATTTGAGCCGTGGCCCCCCTTTCAGACACAAAATTATACAAGGCCCCCCTGGAAATTTACCTTTTTTAAATTAAATAAAACAGGAAAATGTACTGTACTTTTTTTTTATACATTTTATTATAGTGTCATAAATAAGATACGCGAACGCTGTAACGACAATGTAAACCAACCATCATAGTCCCATAGCGTTCGATTCATGAACTACATTTGTGTACGCATATAATTTGAAACATCACAAAATCATAGATGATATTTATTGTACGTATGTACATCCTGTAATAACAGATTTGAGCACCTCATGGCCCCCTGATTGCTTACCAGAACCAGAGAAGGCCCCCTCAAGTTCTCTCCAGGGCCCCCTGGGGTCAGGTGGCACACTTTGGGAACCTATGTATCTAGTTTATGCTTTATGGTTTTTTTTTTGCAAAATTGTTTTTTTTTTTTGCTCTCCTTGCTTGCAGTACGCTTAAATCTAATAGCTTTTAAACATAGAATTTCAATAGAGGTGTGAAAAACTTCTAAAATTTATAATCATTCACGACGTTTCAGTAGTTTTATTTTTTAAATAAATAGAAAAAAACAATGGGAGGGAACAAGCATCTATTTTATATGTTGCTAAATCTTTTTTGAGTATGTGTCATTTTTGATAAAGATCGCCTTCACCTGATGACAGTTGACACCAAGACTGTTGGATCCGTTGCTTCACTGTATTCCTTACATCTAACCAGCGCACACCAAGAATTCTTCCGAGAGACAAAAAATAATAATTGATTTAACGTAAACCATCATTTTTTGCTGGGGCTTTCAAGAAAATCATAATATCAAATTTGTAAAAAGTGAGTTATCTATACAAGCACTTCTAATAAAAAATGTCTTCATTTCTTAGAAAGCTCTCCACATTTATTAAAGTGCCTTCATTTTAAATTCATTTCGGCAATATCCTGCTTTACCGAAGCACGGCGCATTTTGTTAAGGTTTTTACGTTTTTCGTAAATTGATAAAATCAAATAAAAATTAGTCTCGGTACGAAGAAACTGTTTTAAGGGTTTCTGAAAACCTGACAAATTAATGTCGTTATTTTCTTGCCGAAGCGCACTTTTTTTAGGCTAAAAGAAAAACATTTTGCGAATTTCCAACGTATTTCTTTTAAAATTGTGATTCAATAAAATGAAGCTGACTAGTTTTTCCTTATTTTCAAGAAAGAAAAAATATTTTATGTGCCACTGTAACGTTATAGTACACAAGTACCTGACGTTCAATTTTTATTTTGACATTTAATTTAGTTGCACTGGCAACATTATTTGGTATTGTTAACCTGCGCGGTCTGTCAAAATATATTGGCCACGCTTCGTATGCAAATCCCTGGTTATCGTTCCTTTTTGATTTCATCGCTTGGCCGAAGCAGGCCACCTCGTCGACATGTGGCTGCTTCGTTAATTGGGAAGCGGGCAAAAATCCGGGTTTCCTTGGGCTTTTCCTCACAATTTTTTCTTACTATTTTCCTTGTAATTACTCTTTTTAATCAATCAATCAATCAATCTTCATCTTCAACTTAAATCCACGAAACGGACGGCTGCTATAATTCAACATAACCTATAAAATGTAGATCCATCAATCTTTATTGGAGTTGGAACGCTGGAAATGTCCATGCGGTGCCGGATTACTTGTACTAAGGAGGAACTTGCTGTTTGATGCCTGATGTTTGATATCGGAAGTCAACCTCTGCGGAACTTGCATGAAGAGTTTTCAAGATCCTGCGAGCCACATTATACACATCACATAACACAAAACCACCTTGTTTTAAGGTCATTTTGTCATTGTGTAGTATTTCTTTGGTCATTAAACATTGTATTTAAAATCAAATATTTTTTCAGATATTATTGATATCCCAACAGAGACAGAGAAACTCTGAAAACGAATGTTGGTTATCTAGGCGTTTACAGGGCTTAGGACCTGTCATTGGCTGGGTTAAGTGGCCACTTGACGTACTACAATATTCCCCATTCCGCACATCATCTAATAACCATATATGACAAATTTTGGAACTACTATATATTGAACTCGTCTTCGTCGTTCCGCTTTTACAGAATTTTTCTATGCTGGTGTCATCTGTTGAGAAGATTGTAAAGCATTTTTTTGGCAATCATCTTTATTAGTATAGGTAAGGCTCTACCGAGCTTGATTACTTACTCTAGAAGACGCCTGAAGATGTCTCTTTAATTTTTTGTTATGCTTTATATTTTTAACCAGTAAATCTTTTTAACAACATTTTGAAATGAATACAAATACTTGTAGACAAATTACTGGCCATTTTGAAATGAATACAAATACTTGAAGACAAGATACAGAGTTTCTGTCTCTGTTGGGATATCAATAATATCTGATATCAGCCCAGCATGGGTATAATCCAGTAATTTGTCTACAAGTATTTGTATTCATTTCAAAATGTTGTCAAAAATCTTTTTTCATTCAAGGTGTCGTCGGTTCGCTCAAACTGCATTGCTTGTGTTATGTTTGGTCTAGTTATTATAAATATTGTCTTTTGTTTCTTTTTTTTAAAAATGTTTTTTGTAAAAAATGACATTAAAAACTTGCACAGCCATTCATTTCTATTGCATATTTCCTTCAAGGCCTTTTTAAGCCAATAATTAGCGTGGGGATTGAGAATCTGTTGTTATAACTTCACCTGAATAAGAAAAGTAATGATAATAAAGCGTGATTTAGGTAGACGTAGGAATTGCATAAACTACTAACATTGGGCTAAAGCGCTCTTCATACTGGCAGAAAACTGTGCAGTTTCTTGCGCAGTTTGCAAACTGTCCCGTATAAAGTTTATTTATTATTTATTTATTCATTAATGATCATAATTCCATAAACTTTCATTTTAATTTAACTGTTTATTATTTATTCATTAATGATGTTTTCAAATTTTTTCTGTTTATTAAAGCTGATGTTTTCAAATTTTCAATGTGATAGATGTGAAAAATTTTTATTTGTCTTTTCAGTATTAAAACAATGATATTTTTACATAGCTAAGCGAAGTTTTTACACAATAATAATCAAAAGGGTAGGAATATCTTGGAATTAGCAGTTTAAGATGGTAGTTAGACTCAATTTACAAAAAAACGAATCAATTCACTACAAATACAGGGTGTAACAAAACTCGTAGTACAACCCGAAAACTGATGAATCTACATCGTATTTGGAGACGATTGTGTAATATCACTTTTTAATCTGAACGTGAAAAAAAAATAATTTTCTTCTTACAAAAGTTCACATAGGTATGTATGGCAGATTAAGTTAAATTGCTAAAATAATATTTAAAACACGTTTTTTAATTTTGTATTCATTATGAATAGTATTAATTTGACTAAATACATGATATTTGACAACAATTTTCAATAAATAATCGGAAAAACAAATCTACTTCGTACTCAATTTTTTTTAAAAACCATGGGTCAAATCAAAAAAATTTACTCAACAAAATCGACTCCAAATATGATGTAGATTCACTGGTTTCCCGCTTGTACATCGAGTTTTGTTACACCCTGTATATTATATTATTTTATTTATTTGCGAGCCAACAGCAATACATTTTGTAAAATTACAAAGTTATTTTCAGAAGCCGAAACAGAATGACATAATGAAATTAAATAGATGGGAAAAAATAAGAACAAGAAAGGGATATAAAATGAAAATATTTTTGTTTTGATCGCGGTACCAGAGCCCAATAAGAAAAAGATTTAGGTCCTGAGAAGGACCGAAGTTATTAATAATTCAGTTCGTTCCTTTTTAGGGCCTCTACAAACATGTTGCTGGAACTACATTTGGAGATATAAAGTGGGCCAAAACAATATTGGTGTATCTCCAGTTTGGAAAAAAATTGTTAATACATGTCATAAGAATTTTTAGCGCTTTTTCAAATCGCTCGCAAGATTCTCCTTTAAGCGCGCATGCGGTGTGACGTCACAGCAATATAGGCGCTCCTACGAGTGAATTTCACGCCTTCCACGGTAGACGGGTATGACGTCATTAGCCAAAAACGGTGTTAAAAGTCACTCTTAATATCGTGTTATTAAAACATAAATTTATAAATGAAAACAACATTTTGATCACTGTGTTTATATCGTTATGGAATGTAAAAACATACTTAAATATTTAATGAGCTTTTTCAAAGGATATTCATGTTATTTGGAAGAACCGTCTCGCCGATCCAGGATTTGAACCTGGGGTTTTCTGATATACCTGTCGTTTTCTCTTAACTACTCAGCAAAGCGAATTGATCATATCTCGAAATTTTAACGAATGCCTAATCGCAATTATGATAATAACGCCTCTCAGTCAACTACGATAAAACCAAACGATTTTTTATCAGGACCAGCCGAAATTGTAAAGCTTTTCATAATATCGGATTGAAGATGGCGAACAGTTTAGTTATATTCAGTATAAAACAATTTTTATAAATAAATTAATAGGTGCCGATGGTTTGTTCAACCACAGGAAATTTTTTAATAACACTGCCTCACTGTGAAAATGGTCAGCTTCAAAATTAACATATTCTTATGTATTTCAAATATCACTATAAATCAGCAGTACGAAAAAAATCCATGACTTGGCCGTAATATCGTTTAAACAGGAATTTCATGTAATTTATTTAACCTTTTTTAAACCGTAACTCGTACTCCATCATTACAAGCATAAATCGGCACGTAAGGAAAGAAAAGTTCCGACTTATTGGGATAAGTTTTTATCGATATGTGTGCTACATGGTGTTTCATAAAAAATTGTCGCATATGGTTTAGATGTGAAATTTTTCAAAATATTTTATCAAATTTCACTTTTTCAAACCTTGGTGTTTTGTGGTGCTCTGCCCCCCTGTTGTCTGCCCTCCTTTACGACGTAAGGTAAATATAATTTTTTAATAACCCAAAATATTCAATACTATTTTTCCCTTTTCGCGCACCCAGTGAAAGCCCCACCCCCCTTCCCTAGACTGTTTTAAAGACTATTGAGTCCTTTTTTCAGTCCCAGCACAACTCCTACCGATTATTAAAGGCTATTCCTCCCCGAAATTTAATAGATTTCAGTTTTTATCTGGAAAAAAAGCGAAGAAAAGAAGGGTTAAATACGCAACCAAATGCATCATCTGCCCCATATCACTGTCTCGGCTCTAAAGATTTGACAGAAAACAACATTCACACCCAACCTAGCTTCAGAGTAGCTGGCCCAAGATTACAGTGATAGGGATAATAGTAATATACTAACCCCCTTTTTTAGTATTTTTTACTAAAGATATATTTGTTTCCCATTAAAATGCTCGATTTTTCGTTCACGCGAGCGTCGTCAATTTTGTGAGCGTCGCTAACCTAGTCCTATGTTTTAAGGTTCTGATTTGTTTTCGAAACCCCAGGCAAAGCCGGTGGAAAAATCTTACGTACTTATAAAATCAAAATATACAAAAACAAAGTCAGGTTTTGGTGACTGAAATTCAATATTGCCTAATGAACTAATTTTATGCATGAAAGATTTACACATTTCACAAAACCTTGTTTTTCCCAAACATCTTTTTATGGAGATACACCATTGTTGTTCTAACCCACTCATATTTCCCTTTGTTCCTAACAAAGGTGTTTCAATGCGGAAATGAAACATTCTCAGAAGCAAAGGAGACTTGTTTTATTGCAGATTTTACTGAATTCCAGTATTCTTTGTTTGCTAACGCAATCTTTTTAGCTTGGTCCCGAAAAGGGCGACTTTGTTACTAGAAATTATACTGTGGAAACACTAATAAATGTATTATTATTTTTGTGCCAATTTTTCTTTTAACAATAGAATAATTCTACAATATAATACTACTACTACTGTGATGGTACACCAACGATAGTCTTAGCAAATGGAGAATTCAAGTGGTAACCAGAATAAAATTTTTAAAATAATAAAAAAGTATTTTACAAAAATGTAAAAACGAAAAACTAATGAAAAACAGAAAAAAATAAAGAATTCAAACTGTTACGAAGGAACGACGCAAATAATGAGACCAAAACTTTCAGTGAATGCAGAAAAATTAAACAAAAAATTACAAGATCATCGGTGCAATTCGTGTATAAATCGGATAATTAATAAGCGAGATACAATCATGTAAATTTCGATTTTTGTAAAGATTTTGTGTGAGTAAAAACTAAAAATGAGTGTATCTCGCTTTTCAACCACCAGATTAACAAACGGATTGCACTAATGGTTGAGTGATTTTTCGCTCTATTTTTCTGCATTCACAGAAAATTATTTGATTTGATTTGATTTACAATCCCATTAAATAGAGTGAACGATACTTTCTTTACGCAATTTTTATTCAAAAGCATTCAGCTACAATTAATCCGTGACGTAATGTAAAACATTGAAAAGTTGTAACGTCCGATTCCTCATTATGTTTCTATGCTGCGTCATGTAATCTTTAAGGTCACTTTGTATATTTATCATTCTTAGAGAGAGCCTTTCCGAAATATCTTTCCAGATTCAGAGCATAACTTATTATTGTGCCAGTGCTCCACCATATTCAAAGCCAGTTCCTATTCCACATTTGCATTTCTAGTAAGCTCCGGCAAATATTGACTATTTACACCCTCTTCCTCCTACCCTTACTACCATACAGTGAATGTGGCGCACCTTGAGGGCAAAACTGACCTAATTACCATTTAGTTAATTTCTTAAAGGCTAAAACTAGCGTTAAACGTGACAGTAAACTGTACCGTATAAAGCTAAAACTGGATGAAAAACTGAACGCAAGTGTCAAATTTTCAGTGTGCGCTAATTCCACACATTTTTTCAAACAGTTTCTGCGCGCGCATCACTCGCGGCGATTACGATAATATAATACGTATAGGTTATATATATTACAATTATTTTTTTTTATAAACTTTTTATGATGGCGAATATGAATATAATGTAATATGATAATAAGAACAGAAATCCTACATCGAAATTCAAAATATCGAATATCGACTATTTGACAGATGAGTAATGTTGCCAATTTGTTAAATCCGTAGAAATTCCTTAAGTTATTCACACGTTGAATTTATGCGCTTATAATTGCATAAAATAAATGCTTTCAAATTAAAATGAAAATCGGTAAATCGGTTGTACATTTTCAGTAGATTCGTTAAATCTTCACAAAATCGATAGATCTGCAAAAAATCGATAAGATAGGCGACGACAGAGATTATTATTATGGCAACATCAAAACGTCGGACTGTCGAGTTCTGCGCATGCCTGTAGACAGTTTAAACTGTGCCGTGTCAACGTAAAATTTACACCGCACAGTATTTAACTGCACAGTAAGTTTACTGTCCCGTATAAAGTCCGCTGTGTAAAGTGTGAGGAGTAAAGTTTGTATCGTGCCGCAGTAGGGCTTTTATGTGAATATGTCGTTGTTCCTGCAAATCCGCACGTACGCCATTCTTCCCTTCAGACTGCGACATATCCGGCACGATGACTGACAATTCGGGCAGACAATCATCCCTTGAGCTAAACGCTTTAATTAACAATGAGTCGAGACTACCACAACCAAATCCAATTACCATATTGACGTTTACATAAATAAAGGCAGACCTGAATGCCTAATAAGACAAGGGTCCTGACGAAGGGACGGGGAATGAACTGAAAGATACTTTTTTACCAAGATCCACTGTAACCCAATACTTAGAAAGGTCATTTTGTATCGTAACTCCTAGATCTAATCGTATTTCACTTTATTTTAGGATCGAGTTATACTAGGCTAAACCTAACCAGACATTTTCCATTCCCTAGCGCTCTCACTCAATATTGTTTTGTATTAGACTTTTTACATAACTTTTTTGTATTTAAATTATATTCGTATATTCTTTACAGAAGAGAGTGGTAGGCCATTTTATTTCAGTTTTATCTCCCTATTACACGAAATTATTGCAGCTTAAATCGACTCATTTCTTATCACATTAGCTCCAGTAATGATTTCAAAGCCATATCCGATTTCCCTGCTTTCCGCCATGTTCGCAAACTTCCAGCGCTGTTACGTCGAATTTATTCTTTCTGATAACAAATATTTAAAAAGGAAATAAGTGTTTACTATATTTACGCACAGTGCCCGCCGAAAGGGGGAGAAAGAGTGGTTGGGAAGAAAGAGTGGTGCGAAAATAATGGAAAAACGGTTAAGTTGGAGGATAAAAAAAGGTGGTTTCTTTCGATAAAGTGGTTTACTGAGTTATTTACGCACAGATGGTTAAAAATTATGAAAAGAGTACATGGAAAGAAAAAAATGGGAAACGGTTAGGAGTTGGGATAAAAGGTGGTTGTTTTCGATATCAACGGCAGCGCCAACAGATGGTTAAAAATTATGAAAACTTGGTTACATGGTCAAAAAAAAAGCTCTTTAACTCCTGTATTGTGCCGGTGCTCCTGTATGGATGTGAATCCCGGCACCTCACAAAAGCTCAGAATGCTCGCTTGTTGAGTTTTGAGAACAAGTGTCTGAGAAGGATACTAGGCATTAGGTAGTTTGACTTCATAACCAACGCTTAAGTTCGGGAACGGACGCAGCGACCTCCAATAACTGGAGTCTTGAAGATGCGGCGGTGGACCTGGCTTGGGCATGTACTCCGGATGCCTCGAGAGAACCTTAACCCGAGCTGCATCTTCCTTACGCCTGCAGGATCCCACCGTCCGGACTGACCGTCGATGACCATCTTACGGAGGTACTCAGCGGAGCTGATGGATGCGGGCCTGACGTGGGAGGAGGCGAGAGAGAGCCTGTTGGCGATAGGGTCTCCTGGAAGGATCTAGTGATGTCCACATGCTCCACACATAGGAGCGAACGCGTGAAAGAAATTAAAGCTCCATCTAAGGCCAGCTTAAGAAATTTTAATGTTTTCAAAATGATATGCCGGATTTATTGACAACCTAAAAGCTTAAATTTTTTTCTAAAATACCAATATAATAATATTCTTTTTCCCTTCTTTTTTATTATTTATTTATCCTCTCATCATCTGAAGATACACGTAAACGTGGAATCCATCATTTCAATATTCGATTGGCATTACGCATACTTGCGCTCCAGTATCTAATATTAACAAACATATTTACCTTCAGTTCACAGCAGAATGGGCCCGAGAACTAATGCCCTGAGGTACTCCACTGAGGAGTGGGAAGTATAGGGATGCTCGCAATACATCGATGTTTAGAATATATTATCCATATATCGTTTGGAAAATTAAGTCATATCGATACTTTTTGTACAAATTAATATCGGTATTAAGCATTTTTATTGTTTTAGATTACTGAAGATGGGTTTAGAGTAATCAGCATTTCTCTTTTAAATTAAGCATTTAATTGACATCGTGTTCTTTTTGGTGAAGAAAAGAAGCAATGAACAATGAAGGACGAGCAATGTTATTGTCTTTGATGATGAATACAATTTTAACCATTTTTTATTTATATTTATTTAGTTCTTAACAATTTTATGCACACTTATTTTTTACTTAAACAATTTTTGTTCTAAAATTAAAATTTTATAATTTAATATGATATTAATTATTTTCTCCCTGAAACTTACAAATAAAGGAATTATGTTTTCGCTTGTCTTAGATACCGACCAGAAGTTTGTTTGTATATTTTTTTCAATTATATAATTATATCCTTTAAAATAGAAGTTATCAAAAAATAAAACGGTACTAACACGCTTTAGGCAGATGTAACCCAAAACGTGTGTGAAAAAATCATTGCTCTAGTGTTAATTCCAGGGGAAAAATCGAGAACTATGAATATTGGAGGAACGGTAGCGGGTCACGTGACCGCCAATCCTGTTAACTGTCGGAGTTTTTTGAACAGTTTGACTTTTCGTTTTTTTTTTTCCGAAATATCGATACATGAATCATTGATATTTTTAAAGTGTTATTAGCATCCCTAGTAGCGGATATTTCCTGTTGATATTGGATGACAGGTGTGGAGTTTATCTAATATCTAATATCTCGGCCCATCCACCTGGAATCGATTGGGTAAGCATCATATCGATATTTCAGCACAAGTGGATTTTAATGATAACTATTTTGTCTATGTAAAAGATCTTGTTCGAGCCAAACATAACTAATTTTAAATATTTTTGATATCCCAACAGAGACAGAGAAACTCTGGCCACTACACCCAGCCAATGACAGGTAATAAGCCCTGTAAACGCCTAGATAATCGATTCGTTTCCGGAGTTTACTCTGTCTCTGTTGGGATATCATCAATAATATTAATATTAGCCAAGCATGGGTATAATCCAGTAATTTGTCTATAAGGATTTGTACCCATTCAAAATGTTGTTATAATTGATATTTTTCGCTATCAAACTACTTATTTGCCGTTTTACGTAGGAGAAATTAACATGAAGATTTTATGAGTAAAAATAGAAACTTTGTCACTACCTTCAAGAGGAAATTCATTTTTTACCGTAATAACGACAGAATTATATGGCTGGATTAAGTTAGGAAAAAAAACAGTAAATAAGCTTAATATTAATACTAATTGACACCTATGTTGAGCGAAAGATTGGGCACTCTCTTGGGTTCTTCCTTATAGTAATTCCTCCAAGGTTCTTACGGTAAAATTAGAACACTTCCGTGTTATTTAATAATATGAAATATATATATTAATTTGACTCACCAGACACGAAACCAGGACCGTTAGTTGTCCCGCTGACGGCTCCACTCACAACTGATATCTCCTCCAGCTCGTGGGAGCCCTGGAAAAAATCAACACTGATTTAATTAATATTTTAAGAGAGATATTTTAAAGACGATTCTCCATGGGATTCCATTTCACTGCCTTAGTTCTAGAATGTTCAGTGAACCATTTTGTAAATTTTCACAGGAGACGCTTTATTTTTGTTTTTTATTGATTTCCGTAATTTTCTTTCGCATACATTTTATAATGCGCATACTAAACGAAAATTACCTACAATTTGACATCTCAACAGAGACGAGAAGTTTGGATGGGAATATGGATATCTAGGCGTTTACAGGGCTTATGACCTGTCATTGGCTGGGTTAAGTGTACACTTGATGTACAACATTACCCCATTTCACTTAGTATTTAATATTATCATAACTTGGATATAAAATATATAGTGAAATGGCGCGACGCTTCACATGTAAATACTCTCTGTCATCCATTGAGAAAATTCCAGTTTTTGTCTACAAGTATTTGGACACACTCAACATGTTGTTTATGAAAATTACCTAAATCGCGAATCATTTAGAATTTGCTTCAAAATATTCTTAAAACCAGTAATTTAAATTCCTAGGTCTGACGTTCCCTGGAATTCCCGGGTAACATCGAATCCAGGGAAAACGTTATGACGCCATATTCTGGCGTCTATTTATAAACGCTTGTCCTTACTTTTCTGCGGGTTGATTTGCGGCTGTCCCAAATAAAAGCACAATAACCCAAAAAATTAAGAAAAAAAACACACTAATTATTTGGACCTACTTCCATTAGCAAGAGTATATCGTATATAAGGAAAATGTGTTCTTATATTTACATTACCCTACTTACTTTCTAAGTTAAAATTAGAAAGTAGTCTATTTTAGTAGTAGTATATTTTCTTTATTTGGAAACTCAACAGCAATATAATTAAGCAACAATTAGGTAAATTTAGAGTGCACACATTAGAAAGCTACTGAAAGATATCCTTAAGTAAATATTAATATGTACAGCATGTAAGACAGCATCGATTGTTTTACCTGCCAATATGCAGAACCAACCTGCCAATGGTTATGCCTGTTGGTAGAGCAATCTGGTTACTTAATCGCATCACCTCGGATGCCGACTTATTTCACGACAGTGGGTCCTTCCGTTAGGAAAGCACTTTCTAACTTATAATTTTTCTTTCTATACTTTTTTATATCATTATACTAACATAACTATATTCATGTATGATTTATTATTTTATTGTATTTAGTATGATTTGTATTTAGAATTAATTGGATTTTTTTTTCTTTCTGTAATGTTCTAAATAACTAACTGAAATAAATAAATAATTAAAATAAATAATATTTTCAAAAAAATAATACTACTTTCGCTTATCCGCACCCAATGGTGCATAGGGCATTGCATTGGTACACCATGATAATTCTTTGCATGAGGCAAGATGATCAGTTTTACGCTTCAGTGCCAAAAAATCACTTTTAGGTAAAGCTGGGTGTAGTGTACTTGACTACAAAACGCCAAAAAATTGTTCCAACAAGTATACACTAGATGGAGCGTTTCCATACAAATTTTCTATAAATATACGCTTCCTAGGGTTCATTTCATAACACAACTTATCTTCAAATTCAACCCTCTAAAGACTCCAGCACTTACACGAAACGTGTGACGTAGATGTCTAGTGATGACAAAGATGCCTATTGATGACGTTGTGGGTAACTCGACATCTAGACACGGTAATATTTTTCAAGGATGGAGTGTCACTTCTTTTTCGTAGAAAAAATCATTTTACGTAAAGAGAATAATGGTGTTTTTACCTTATGTGGCGCTGTACAGCCTAGGGCAAAATTCTCGTATACGTAAACAATGAGAAATCACATGAACCCGAACGGATAGCGTCATTACAAACCCTATTGATATGCGAAGCTACGGAACTTTCGATGCGATGATTGGTTTATTGTTGCCGGAAAATGCACTTCAATGATTGGACGTTTTAAAAGTCAAACAAGCTCGTTGATTTTTTGATATTTTTTTGCAACAAATTCAAAAGTGGATTATTTGTGATACAAATAACAAGTATTGAGATATTATTGATATCTCAACAGAGACAGAGAAACTCTGGAAACGAATGTGGGTTATCTGAATTTAAACTAAATGCGCCAACTTTTTAAGTAACTTGCCAAAATAGCGTGGTACTTTTTTTTTTCAGGACAGTCGGTTAAAGTTGGGCGATGAAATTATTCTGAATTCAATGTTGGGCAAAAAGCTACCATTTTATTTAAAACTGAGGCACTTACGTTTTAATTTTAATCTGAAATTTATAGAAGAGTTATTCATGGTCATATTACAGAAAAAAAATCTAAGAAAAGTTAATATTTGTAGTCACAGGAATTGAAAGATCATCCCAGGGTGGCAGTTTTTCACAATTTTTTTTGATAGGTATAATTTGTAAAGTACTTGACCAAATTAAAAAAAAAAAAAATTCTGATAACTGTCAAGACTTGGCCTATCACCCATTTCCGGCTTATCGTTGATTTATGGGACACCCTGTATGTTGAGTTTGTACAGAAGAATCCACAAGCGAGTTGTGTTGTCGACAGATTTGAAATATTTTTTAATATTCTTTCCCTATAGTGACATCTGTTGAGAATACAGATAAGCATTTTGTTGGGGCAATCTACTTTATTGGTGTAGGTAAGGTTGATTTTTAATTTTTTTTGCAACTAATTCAATAGTGGATTATTTGTGATACAAATAACAAGTATTTACTTTAAGAGCACGTCGCGTGATTTTAACCAAAAAGACTATTTGCGTTTAATCTTGAGGCGATTCCTAGATCATTAGGAGCACACTTCACCACGTGACTCGCGGCTGCTTTCCCATACAAACTCTTAAAATATCGAGAACTGTGAAAAAAAATCACCGATAACATCTATCAACTTTATTGGGTGCAGGAGGTATTCAACGAATTTAATTACTCACTAGAAGACGCCTGAAAATGTCTCTTCAATTTATTTAGCTTAACATTCAATACTGTTCAAACAGTAAATTTTTACTTAAACTTTAAATTATTAAAAGAAATCAAATTCTTAGGATTTCTTCTTCTTCTTTCGCCACGTTCGCTCCTATGTGGAGCATGTGGACATCACTAGATCCCTCCAGGAGACCCTGTCACCAGCCAGCTCTCTCGCCTACTCCCACGTCAGGCCCGCATCCATCAGCCGCCGAATCCATCCATAGGATGGTCATCGACGGTCTGCCAGGACGGCGGGATCCTGCAGGCGTAAAGAAGAGGCAGCTCGGGTTCTCCCGAGGCATCCGAAGTACATGCCCAAGCCAGGTCCATGCCGCATCTTCACGAGTCCAGTTGTTGGAGGTTGCTGCGTCCGTTCCCTAACTTCAGCGTTGGTTATGAAGTCAAACCATCTAATGATTTAGGATATAGTGAGTCAATTACTGTTTAAGTATCTTTCTTTTTCGTAAAAAAAAAAACTATTCGCTCTCAGCAAAACACGTTTTTTCCTGCATTACTTGTTTTTTTCTTCTTTTATTACTTACTTTTTAATTAGTTTGACACATAAATTTTAAATCATAACGATGCACTCTGTATCTCACTTGTGTCTGATAAACTACAAGTTAGTTAACCCAACGCTCTATCTACTACGTCACGAGTCAAATAATAAGAAAAATAAATATCGCTTCTGCTATCGGAAAATTTTAAATACCGCTTGAAGAATAAATTGGAAATGGATTACCAATTCTCCCAAAGGTTTTCTTACAAATTCTCAGGACGAAATTAAAAATTCTCACGGGAATACAAATTAATTCCTTCAACGATTTTTAATTTTTTTGGATTTAAGATTGGGATATTTATTTATTTGTAGACGGCGCAATTGCCTTTTACAGAATTCATTAAAATAACAACAGTGAAACATAGAGGTATAAGTTTATACATATTATAAAGAGGAAAAAAAATTGTTGCAAAGTATACAAATACCAATACAACACTATGAACTTCCAACTAAAAAAGGTGTTATCAACCATTTTTCAAAATAAATTCTTAATATTTCATTTGTATTTTAATCATATTAAATTATTATTTATTTTTGTATGGAAGCGTAGCATGGAGTTGGAAAAAAAGTATGAAAGTAGACTGAATGCTGTTGAAATGCAATCTCTCAGGCGAATGTGTGGAAAAAACCGTGTATGACAGGTGCCCAGAATGCTAGACAATATCGACAAAATTAAGAAGGTCTTCTGCGGTGATTCGGTCATGTGGAGCGAATGAATGATGACTACTACTACTACTTTCCATTATCCCGCACCCAATGGTGCATAGGTCTTACGGACGAATGATGACAGAACGGCTAAAATGATTTACGATGAGAGCGTGTCTAGTTGTAGAAGTCGAGGAAGGCCGAGAAAGACGTGGCATGATCAAGTACAACAAATACTTGATAGTGGTCGTGTGAAAAGTCGGAAAAATCGACGTGCGTGCATGAGAAGATGTATGAATGTGGATTAAGCAAAGGAAGTGTGCCAGGACAGAGTGATGTGGCGTTCTATCCTCTCTGCCCACCCCTTCGGGGAAATGGCGTGAAAGTTAGTTAGTTAGTTAGTTAGTTATATTTAATTTTCGTTGTGTTGTGCCTTTTTCATTCTTCCGAAAACAATTTAATACACACAATGCTGGTATTTTAAAATGTTAACAAATGCAACTGAAGCGTTCTGAATGAAGCGAGTTTGTAGCAACTTCGCCTAAAATCACACACGAAATCCGGTCATCGGTTGGGATCGACTATCAGATGGAATTGCACCTAAAAATAGAAGTTCCGGGGTCCCCCGAGCGAAACTAGGCTCCAGGGAAGTGGAATTTTCCACAAGTTACTGTGTAGTGAATGTACCCCGAATTCAGGAATCTTTCCACATTGAAAAAATATATAAAACAACATTTTGAACGTGTACAAATACTTGTAGACAAATTACTGGATTATACCCATGCTGGGCTAAACTAACTAACTAACCATCACGCCAAGGGGTAGGCAGAGAGGATAGAACGCCACACCACTCTGTCCTGGCATACTTCTCTTGCTTTCCTGAGTTTTGAGAATAGGTGTCTTAGAAAATTTTTAGGTGTGCGGTGGTTAGCCTTTGTAAGGAACACAGAGGTGAGGCTACGGAAACAGCAACCTTTGGTATCTACTGTCATCCGGCGAAGGCGTTTCAGCCGGCTAGGCCATTTACTACGTATGCCTCCCGAGAGCCTTAACCATGCTTGCCTATTTTACAAGGCATCAGGTTCTCGGCGTCCTGGTCGTCCACTGTTGACAATTCGTCGCAGTTTGCGTCAGAGCTGCGGGACGTGGGCTTGACTTGGGAGGATGCACGGTAGCTGGCGGCCGATCGCTTGGCCTGGAGGCAGTTTGTGGATTCCATATGCTCCACATAGGGAGCGGATATGGTATAATGATGATGACTCCATACAAAACTCATTTATATTGACATCATGCATCCCTATAAAATGTTTTATGAAGTTAATGATTTTTTTAACAACGAAAATACCAATGAGTTAACATTAAGATAAATACTGTGACTTCTTTAAACAAATCCTCTTTACAGACATTTAAAATTACACGATCCAGATACTCCTGCTTTCAAATGTGGTTTCCTCCGCCAAACGGTTTCCTAGATTACTTTCTTTGATTACATAGAATAAAATATACAATGCCAGCAGTTAGTGGTTTTTATAACGAATGTAACAAAGCGAAAAATTCCTTGGGTGGTTAATCTCATTATACGCGTGAAGAGCGAAATTCTCAAAAGCAGAGAGTTAGGTAAATAAGTATCAAGATATTATAGAGAGGAATTGTGCAAATTGAGAAAAATGTCGTATTTAATATTTGAGTTATTTTTAGAGTAACCTTAGAGTTGAACCAGCAGCCTTTAAATTTTTAACAACATTTTGAACGTACACAAATACTACGCACTAAATTACTAGATTATACCCATGCTCCAGTAATTTGTCTACAAGTATTTGTACACGTTCAAAATGTTGTTTTTTTATTTATTTTTTTTTTTTTTTTTAACCACCTCAACAGGCTAGGAGGCCTAATTACAGAGGGAAACAACGTCACAAACACCCAGGCTTGAGAAAAATCACTTTTTGATTTTTTAAGTTCTCACCGGGAATCGAACCCGGAACCTCCGCATCGTGAGCCCAGCGTCTTAGCCATTACGCTACGGAGGCCGCCGCCGGAGAGAGAGTTAAAAATAATAACTGGTAAATTTTTTTAAAAGCAAACAAAATTGGAGAGACATCTTCAGGCGTAATAACGTTCGATAGAACCTTACCTACACCAATAAAGATAGATTGCCAAAAATGCTTAACAATCTTCTCAACAGATTAGAAAGAAAAAATATTAAAAACTGTCGAAAAACCAACTCAAATGTGGATACTTCAGTACAAACTCAACATATATGAAGTTTCATAAATTTGTCATATATGGTTGTCAGATGATGGGCGGAATGGGGAATGTTGTAGTACATCAAGTAGCCACTTAACCCAGCCAATGACAGGTCATAAGCCCCGTAAACGCCCAGATAACTCACATTTGTTTCCAGAGTTTCTCTGTCTCTGTTGGGATATCAATAATACCTTTAAATTTATTTATGAATGAATCTGTCCTCACTGGGGTACCCCGTGCCGAGGACTAATTTATACAATTATGATTATTTTTTTTATTATTTACATACAATGGATGTCTTATTATTGATATCTCTCAACAGAGACAGTGAAGCTCTGGATACAAATTTAGATTATCTTGACATTTATTATAATATATACATATATATTAAAATAAGGTATGATTGAGCCTTTTACCTTCGTGTAAAATGATCAAGATACACTGCACTTGGTGTACCGCTGCAGTTCCCTGTGCACTATTGGATGTGGATGAGGGAAAGTAGTAGCAGTAGTAGTAGTAATTATATAAAAAAATCTAATGCACCATTATTATCTATTTTTTTTTTTTAAATAGTACCACGTGGGCAGCACACACGAAATGTGGCTCCAAAATGGGGTTTTCATTTTTTAAGGGAAGATTAGGGTAAAAAAATAAATACAGGCACTATAATCCCCTAGAATTGGATGTGCTCTTTAACAATAGGGTTGTTCCCGATAGCATGAATATCCTTGAAAACGTTATAAATATTTAAAGTATATTTTTACAATTCCAACGATATAAAACACAATGATCAAAAATGTTGTTTTCATTTATAAATTTATGTTTTAAAAACATGAAATTACGAGTGACTTTTAACGCCCGTTATTGGCTAATGACGTCATACCCGTCCATTATAAAAGGCGGGAAATTCATTTACGAAGTGAGCGCTCATATTGATGTAACGTCACACCGCATGCGCATGCGCTAAATGGAGGATTTTGCGAGCGATTTGAAAAAGCGCTATTTCAAACCGCGCTAGAAAATTCATCTGACATAGTAAAAAAAAAAAAAAAAAATACATTATATAGTTATTTTTCAATAAATTTTTTTAAATAAAAAATAGAAAATTGGAAAGAACCCAATTCTATATTTTGAATTTACTGTCACTTTTAGGAAAAAAAATTACAAAAATGAAGGTTTCCCATTTTTTTCCACAGATCTCATAACTTCTTTCGAAAATCTGTAACTCTGTTTCCCTAGATAATAGTTTGAAGTATATGTGGTAATTTTTTTGAAGCTTTGTGGCTGTCGACAAATCCGGAATATCGTTTTGAAAGCTCCTAAATTTCCAACGCTCGCTATTGGTGAAGCTATGAACTCAAATATTCAATCAATGCAGTATAATTCAAAATAATTCATCATTATTAATCCCCAGCATATCCGATGTACTTCCTAGTTGTTAATACATTTCGACGGTGGAAAGGAAAAGGTTACTAAGCGACATAATGCAAAGGGAAAATGATACCAAGCGATATAGTAATTTCTTTCTGAGCATGGACTGTCACTACGCTAATCGAATGAAAAAACATTCTGTATTCCTAGGCATCACACTTCCTTCTTAACGAAATCATTCACTGTTCAGTTGCTCGATCACAGATCACTATCGACTCGGTAATAAGCGACGTGATAACGATTTCTTACCCATGGATGTTTAACGTTTTCGCGATCACAATGGAACACGCGTTAACAGTTATCGATCGGGATTATTACACGAGCGCATCAAGTCGCGAGCCCTTTCCCGAGATATATATTCTTCGCACATATCTTCATTCAATCTTTCTCGAGTGCCGTATTGCATTTAGCCGGCGTTCAGCAAGCCAAATATTGAGAAAAGCAGTCGACATAATAAACAATCCGACATTTGATTTGATTTGACGTTTGACGTCTGGCCGCGATTTCGCGTGGCGAGCATTCCCGAGCGTTGCTTCGGCAATGATCGGCTCGGCGAACGTGATATGAACGAATGTTTATTGTGATCGGTCAAATCGTTAGCGTTAGCACGTGGTTAGCACGTTTTTAACTATGGAACGATTTACCACTGGATGTGAAAAATGCACCCTTCTTATTTGTGAAGCATTACTACCTCTCCCCAAACCTTCAAAACATCCTTCATTCATCATAGAACATTGTATTCATTGGCGGCTATCCCTATAGGTCATAGGGTCATTGACCTCCCAAAATTGAGGGCCAAAAAATTAGAAGAAAAAAAAAATTAAAAAAAAAATTTTTAAGAAAAAAAAATTAGAGAAAAAAATAAATTATTATTATTACTTCATCAACCTACATAAAAATAAAATAGGTCAAATAAATATATCATCATAAAAAAACTCTATTCAAACAATAAAATAACTGCGCCTTAATAATATACGAGTTGAAATATCAACTCGCGGTCAAAAGTTCTTTTGACCGCGAGTTGCTGGAGAGAAATACGGCTTATCCTATACAAAATATTACGTGTCAAATTTCTTGTAGATAATTTTAGTATTATAAAAAAATAATACGGGTATGGGTCATTGCCAGCCGAGAGACAGACATACTTGCAGTCAATGAAAATAAGCGAGATGCGTATAGTAAAACTTGAACATCTAATTAACACGTGTAATATTTTAGGTTTGTCCTTGGTTTGTCTCAAACAAAGACGTATTGTCATGCTATGTTGTTTTGTTTCCTGTTTTAAATATTGATTGATTGATTAATTTGGATATCGAGTAGAAAAAAGTTATTATATTATGTATGTTATCATATTTATTCAGGACTATTGGAAATACCGTTTAGTGTTTGTAGTGAAAACCCAAATAACCTAATTGAGTAACATTGCGGATAGGTACTTTAAAGTGGTAGATATATAATTAATTAAAAAATTGTGTTTTATGTGAATATTCAAGATGAATTCCGTTAGTGAAATTTTTTAAAGAAATAGCATCAATCTCATTAAACTACGAAAAAAAGAGTTCAAATTAAAACAATAGGACGACCATTACCTGTCTTGAAAATAGTGCAAATAACGAAAGAAAAACACAATGATTTAAAAAGATATTTTAAAACTAAAATTTACGATTTAAGTAAATGGGTATGTGGTTGTGATATCCGAAGTGTTTTATTTTTGTTTTCATTGTTTACTTTTTGATTGCAAATCTGAAACACAATGGACTGAGACAGGAATTTCAGATTTAAAACACCTTAAAGAAAAGATAAAGAGACACATTAGCAACTCAACCAGTTATATGTTACTTGGATCAACAGACATCAGAGTTTCAACTAGACAGTGCATATAATTTTTCTACAAGTAAAGACAGAAATTTGATTTGATTTACAAAAAAGTATTTAAACATTAAAATAATTAAGTTTTGTAAATAGTGTTTATCTATACTTATAAATTTGTATTTCTATTTGAGTATTTAATTTAAACCAAAGTTATAAGTTAAACCAAAAAGTGTATTTGTGCATTGAAATGGATCCATATGAATGTAAGTAACCATTTTTTTGTTTGCGTATACTCAAATCGGATTTCTTAAATATAAGGAAATCATTTTTTTTAAATGACCCCCCTGTTTTGAACCCCTTTAGCCGCCGCTGATTGTATTAATCTTGTAAATAGATAATAATAATTTTCAAGCTTTAATCTCCCCACCAATACTAGGTACAATATCATCACTAAAATGACTAAGGGTTGGTTTGAAGATATTGCTTAAATTGCAATATATTGCAATTTGCAATAAGCCCGCCACTGTGCACCTGCTATGTAATTGTACATGAAGTTTTAAATAAATAAATAATATCTTTAGTAACATTTTCCTTTGCACGTGTTATGTCGCTTGGTACCTTTTTCCTTTCCACCGTCAAATTCATGTTTACAAAACACCTCAATTTACAAGATTCAAGAAATAATCACAATTCCTGATGATTTTACATTAAAATTCATGCAAAATTCAATCTCAGTGCTTTGAATTAATATTTATTTATGTTTAGGTTAGTTTATTAATGTTAGTTATTCTTCACGAGACAGGGTTATCAATTCTCGGCTTCGTTTATTACTGCTAGCCTTCAACTTTGATATTCCGATTTCGCTTTGTTACGGGTTCAGAATTGTTCTTAAATTAATCCTACTTTTGGATTATTGCAGAGGTCGAGAATAGGCGAATTACGAACCTTCAAAAAAATATGCCCAAAAAAAAAAACTTTGTGCCTTCTATAGTTAACGTCGGAGCTACGGAACGCGGACCTGTCGCTTAGCTTGGTGGCAGTAGTTTGTGGAATCCATATGCTCCTCATAAAAAGCGAAAATGGTTTAATGGTGACTTTTACCACACGAATTCATTCTTTGACTAGCACTGAACCGTAGGATTTATCCTATAAATATGTATATTAAATTATCTAAACACACTGCACTGGTGTAACTTTCAATGCAGTGCCCTATGTACCATTAATGAGAATAAAGGAACAAATGAATGTCTGACAATTTTTTACACTTTTTTGTGAAGAAATATATACCTATCAGTGATTTAATTATCTATGGACATAGTTTTGTAAAATGTATATTTGTACAAGCACTCAAAGGATAAAATAAAGATTTCACTTTTTTATCGTAAGTGAAAAGGTTGCTGACACCTGAGAATTCGACTAAGCTTTAAATTTGTAGAATTCCCCGAGAAAAGGTACGTGATATAACTCTAATACTATTTTTTTAATTACGGACTGACCTAATTATGTAAAAGACACCATAGAAATAAGTATACCTATTTTTTTTTTTGCCACACATAATATAAAAATGGGAGTATCCTATTTATTTTTATTTATTTATTGTTTATTTCAAATTTAAACAAACCAGAAACTCGCAATATCACAGGGGAAAAACATAACACACATCCAAGTTAGAGGAAAAAATCACGTTTATTTTTGTGTTCTCTAATGGAATCGAACCCGTAACCTCCATATTGTGAGTCCAGCGTCTTAGCTACATACACATATATACACATATGTTATTAAAATAGAAATGATAATATTAAGAATTATTTTTAAAAACCTTTTAGTTAAGTTTGAAGTTCATAGTGTTGTATTGGTTTAGTTTAGTGGTTTGAAGTTCATAGTGTTGTATTGGTTTTGTATTTTGCAATGAGCTTTTTTTTCCTTTTTACTAATCATTCTTGTGACAAGTTTAGTAAATCCTTGATTCCTACTCCCATATCCTTTTTGTCTATGAATTCCTCTAAAAGGCAAATTGCTGCCGTCACTACCTTTCACAATGCGGGTAGACAAAAAAATTTATATGTGACATAAATTTTGCATCTGTCGAAACCGCACGCATCTTTGAATTTACTACGACTAATTATCTGTGAATTTCATGTTGTACTAAACATTGAAATTCTAGAGATCTTACCATCCGCAACTTACGCCGAATTGCAACTTGCGAATTGCGAAATTCGATTTTTCTCAAGCCTGGTGTGTTTGTGACGATATTCCTGTTTCATCATCCTCTGTAAGGTAGGGGCCTCCTGGATTGGGTGTGCAATTACGGTAGTAATCTCCAAACGTCATCCGAGACATAGATTCTTTCCCGCCCATTTCTCGCCGATTAAAGTGTCAAAAACGCTCTTCGCCGCATCACTTTGCAACAATAACTTTTTATAATATGTATGAACTTTATCCTCGACGAATTTTGCAATTGCGCCGTTCTAAATAAAAAATGTTGATCTTAAAGCTTATGTCTTGTGGAGATGAAACGAATTGCTTGCGACTTTGAGAGATGCAATTTTTTCTACCAAGATTCTACTCTACTTTGAAGCCAAAAATCCGATTCCGATTTTTGACATTTCTTGACAGTTGTTTAGTGACAGTTATCAGAATCGCTCCAAAATGTTGTCTTAATTCTACCTTAGTAAAATCGATCCACTGGCCTGTTGACAGTGGTGGTTAAATAAATAAAATAAATAAATAAAATAAAATAAACATGAATTGTTTTTGCGCGAAAGCTTTTTGTCGTGGACGTTCACAGTACAATAAATTTTGGAGTAAAGTCAACCAACTTCGAATCTGCCTTTTCTTCTATTACGACTCCATTTATTAGCCATGTCACAAAAATGGATAAAAGAAAATAGTTTTTACTGGCGCTTTATCAAAAGGTTGAAAAAACACACTCTGAATACTATTTACCCAAAAGCGGGCCCCACATCAAAAGGTTTAATGGGCGTCCCAGATTTTCAAAACGAATTTAATGACAGATATTTGAATATTATTGTAATTATTTAAAATACAAAAAGGAATGAAATTGTTTTCCCGTTCGTTTGGATGGTGATTTAAATGACAGAGGCGGTTTATCGTGAAGAAATTTGGTTGGGCCTATGGCTATCTATTCTCCTTAAATTGATAATGTTAGCTTTGAATAAGATTTTACATTTTTTTGGCGCAGAAGCTTCTCACCAACGCTTCTGCGCAGTTTTAAGGTATCACATATGCAAATTCTCAAAATATAAAAATATATATCAAAACTAGCCATCACGCCATTTCCCCGAAGGGATAGGCAGAGAGAATAGATTGCCGCACCACTCTGTCCTGGCACACTACTTTTGCTTCATCCACATTCATAATACTTTGATAAAATCTAGAACGTGAAATTTTAATTTATTTTATTTTAATATTATCCACGCCCAAAGGGAAATTAATAATGTGATAAAATATAAGTGTTATTTTCCCCCTTCAAGTGTTATTTTCCCCCTTCAAGTGTTATCTGCCTGTCCGAAGACCATTATTTTTTATCATTTGTTAAATGAAAGCGAGATGATCAGTCTTACACTTCAACGGCACGCCAAGGTATCTTCCTATATAGAATTGATTTATATTTAGATGGCTGGTTTCCCACTTGTACATCGAGTTTTGTTACACGGTGTATTTAGATGGAGAAATATATAAATAAATAAATAATCAATAATCTGTGCCTGGATGTAGAAGTCGAGGAAGGCCGAGAAAGACATGGCATGATCAAGTAAAACAAGTGCTTGAAAGTGGGCATGTAAGAAGTCGGAATAATCGACGTGCGTGCATGAGAAGATGTATGAATGTGAAGGAAGCAAGAGAAGTATGCCAGGACAGAGTGGTGTGGCGTTCTATCTTCTCTGCCTACCCCTTCGGGGAAATGGCGTGATGGTTGTATTGTATTGTATCTTTTTTATTTTGCTATAAAAAAAAGTTTGATACAGCTAGTAATTACAATATCATTATTTCTAAGCATTTGACTATAAACTACTTATTTTGATTTTACACTACACAATACTTATTTAAAACATATATTTTACACATTTTTTTAACTAAATTTAAACTCTTCGCACACTTAACTTCATCTGCCAATTTTTCGTATTCCTTTAGTCCTTTTTAAAAATAAACTGTTTTGTGTTCCCGCTTATCTATCCTTTGGGAGACGAAAGTTTCTTCGATTCCTAGTCTCATAGTTATGACTTTAACTATGAGACTAGTTGTAGCTTTAATTTTTGTTTCAAATATCCGGGGAGCATTTTGTTTTTTACTTTAAAATAAAAATTAGTACATTATACATTATTCTTTAGTTAGTTAGTTAGTTATCAATAAAACCAATATTGGTGTCTTTTTTTGCCACTTACCTGCCTGTCCGAGGAGGCGTTGACGAGGCTCGCGCACGAGGCTCTGCCCCGCAGCGCCTGCACCAGCCGCCTGGCGTGCGACATGCGCGCCCCCTCCGCGCCGCTCACGCGCGTCGGGGGCGCCGCCGGGCTGCGTCACGCGCCGCCCCCATCCATCCCATCCGCCCGCGGGCCCTATCGGGGACCATTGGACTCGAAGGACCACGGGATTCGACCAACCGACCACGACACACTAATACATCCACAGGAATATTCAGATTCACTTAAGGTCTAGGAACACTTAGAATCCAACACTTTTGACGATCAGAATCTTAATCAATTCGTATGAAACTGTAGCTCTTGTAAGCTGAAATCCATAATCACAAACCTTGATGTTTTGAACTCTTTAAAAATCTAAAAATCCTAACCCTATGAATTTAAAACATTGAACAGCTACCACGAATCTTGAAGCATTAAAAATTTAATTCAATTTCAATTGACATCTCGCACAGAAGTTTGTAAGGGAATATATATGAATATCTAGGCGTCATGAGTGATTTTGTCCGCCTCGTAGCATAGTGGTAGCGCATTTGGCTACCGTGCCTGAGTCCCGCGGGTTCGATTCCCGTAGGGGGTCAACATGAAATATTTATTTAAATGAGATTTTCATATTGATATTTTATGTGTGATACCTTGGACTGGTACTGAAGCGTAAGACTGATCATCTTGCCTTTGTCTTGTAATAAAATGATCAAGATACACTGCACTTGGTGTACCAATGCAGTGCCCTATGCACCATTGGGTGCGGATAAGGGAATGTAGTAGTAGCATGAGTGATTTCCAGTTTTTGTCTATAAGTATTTGGACACACTAAAAATGTTGTTTAAAACAATTAAATACCTGCCAAGTGTCTTTCAAGCTCAAATTCATTAAAAACGCATACATACAATGAGGTTTCGATCAGAAAAATTAAATCTAAGGATCCAAGTAACCCTTCAATCTTAAAACATTGATTATTTATTAAGACTTCAAAATCTATATTTGAAAGATCAGACACTAACATAATTTTAAACGTCTAAAACTTAAGATTCGAGCAACCCATAGAAGTCAAAACCATAATATACCTACATACACAAATGAAGAGTTCTTGATCAAAAAGTTAAAACTTGCGCCCAAAAAAACACAAAACCCTATTCAATGACAATCTATGTCTCGATCAAAAAATCTGATACCAAGGATTTTTTGAACTCAACACAAATATTTTTTTAAAAAATATAGAAAAACTTGACATTTTAGATTTTTTGTCAAGCCAACAAATTTATAGCCGCAATATTTTATTCTAAATTATTTTTGAGACCTTGATAAAAAAAAAGAGACTTCAAGTTCCAAAAAGCTTAGCGACCACAAAACTTTGATCCAACAGTCAAAATCCGTCGTTTTGAATCCATTAATCGGAATATTATCTTTGATTCACTAAAAACAATGAATTTCAAAATTTAGAGAAAGAAAGTCAATCAATATATCAATAAGCCTTGGCCTTGTAAAAACCAACAAAATGGCTGCTAAGAGTGATAATTTCACACTCGTTTAAACGAATATTTACCTTTTTGAACCTTTGAACTATCTTGCAAAGGAATATCTTATAAAATTACTTTAAAAAATGAAATTATTTTAAACACCCTGGATCCGAAAAACCACTTTATAATATCAAATTCACTAAACGAGATCTAAACAAAAAATTTGTTCCATTTAATCGCGACGCACTTGACTTACAAATACACAGAAATTAAATAACGTTATCGTATTTGGTTTTAAAAGCTTTAAAAGTTGCTATCTGTGCTCCCCAGTTCTGACTTTTGACGGGACAATGCTTTCGATTATACCAAAAACTTTTGGGCTTTGAATGTCGTACTTTTTGAACTGTTATTCTCTTGTTAATTAGTCATATTTTTATCGACTTGATCCACGCTGTTCATTACTCCACCCTGAAACAAGGAAAATTTCGGACATTAATTTGGTTACCTTTTCATTTTTTCAATCAAGGAAATTATACATAAATACATTTTATTTTTTAAAATTTATTGACAAAAAAAAAAACAGTTTAGGTACATGAAAAAGCTTATCTTATTAGCTTAGCTTATTAAAAAGCTTAAAGATATCCTTATTATATAAGTCTGTAAATATTTTATCTGTTAAGGCGTTATTATGGTCCCAAATTAATATCTCAGCACGCATCTCTCTCTGAGTATAAACACAGACCGGTGCATGTTTACAATACTCGTTTTACTAGTGCTGAAGGATTAGTTCTCCCTAAATATAATAACAAGTATGGTAAGAGAACACTTCAGTACAGTATACCAAAAATCTGTAACATGCTACCAAGAAGTATTAAAAAAAATTTTTTTTTTCAAGCTTAACAGAGAGACGACGCGTGCTGAGAACTTGGTTGCTGGAGCGCGAATTATTATATTGAGTTTTAGAATTGTATTTTTATTTATATGTATTTTAATTTTTTTGTGCGCTAGGGTATGTATTGTGTAGTTTTATTTCGAGTTGAATTTGTATTTATGCACCTACTGACGAGTTGCAGTAGGCAACTCAGTAGGACATGTATTGTTTTCTTTTATGTATATATTGAAATAAAATAAAATAAAACAAAGATATGAGAGAAGGATAGGATGAGAAGAAAGGAGATGACAAGGATAAGAAAAAAGAAGAAGAGAGGACTGGGAATAGAATTACCCTTTACAGTCTATAAAATTTCAATTAATTTAACTTCAAAGTTGGATAGTCCGGTGTACAAAATTTCAAGGTGGGTACAATATTCATTGAATTTCGCACAACTTCGATACATAAAATATTTTTTTAAATAGTTATTAGATGGCGCTAAATAATATAAAAGATGACATTGTCTAGTAAATCTAATTGGACAGTGAAGAGGTATTTGCTCTATAAGATAAGGCTCTCGAATAAATTGTTTATAACTCTACACGAAAAACATGAATCTGATATATTCCTACGTTTACTAAGTGAAGATAATATGAATTAATATAATTAGATAATTCAATACAATTTTTGCATTTTTGCAAACAATGCCATGAAAATAACATTAGATACTGTACAATAATAATAATGAAATATGGCTATAATTATATCGAATTTAATGATAGCACACTTTGATTGAAGATACTGTTTTTTAAATAATCATCCGGTTTATCACTCGGAAAGTTTTGCAATACGGCATTATTTATTATTATTTTCAAAATAATTTCCACAGCAAGCAATACATCTTTCCATCCTCTGAAACCAACATAATAATAGATATTATTGATATCCAATCAGAGACAAAGAAACTCTGGAAACGAATGTGGATTATCTAGGCGTTTACAGGGCTTATGACCTGTCATTGGCTGGGTTAAGTGGCCACTTGATGTACTACAAACATCCCCATTCCGCCCATCATCTGATCACCATATATGACAAATTTTTGAAACTACTATATATATTGAACTCGTCTTCGTCGTTTCTCATTACAGACAATTTCTATGCTGGTGACCTCTGTTGAGAATATTGTTAAGCATTTTTTGGCAATCATCTTTATTAGTGTAGGTTAGGCTCATCCGAACTTAATTACTTACTAGAAGACGCCTGAAAATGTCTCTCCAATTTTTTGTTTGCTTTATATTTTAACCAGTTAATCTTTTTAACAACATTTCGAATGTATACAAATACTTGTAGACAAATTACTACTCAGCATATCAGCCCAGCATGGGTATAATCCAGTAATTTGTCTACAAGTATTTGTATACATTCAAAATGTTGTTAAAAATAAATAATAAATGCAAAACATTTATTTTTTTAGCATTTTAGCACTGTCTACCGAACTGCAGTCCACAGCTCACACATTTAGATGAATCTCTTTTATTGGAAAAATAAATAAATTATGTCCTTTTATAAACTACAAAGACAAATAACATTAATAATGAAAATTCTTTCATCACAATAAGGTCTTAATATTTGATCTGATGTATTGTGATATAATTCCATGATAAAACATATTCTGGCTGTTCATATTTAGAAGTGGGAAAAGTTTTTCCATTGGCTTCCTAGAGAAATCTCATTACATAACTTTATCGAAGCATAGAGAGTTTTACGATTTACTTTTTTCCCATACGGTAATCAATTTATAGTTTGTAGAAGTTTATCATATTTTTTCTAAGAATAACCCTTCTGAATATAAGAAATATATTGAATAACGACACTTAGTGGAATAAGCATAAAAAAGTTGATTTTCTTTTAGTTCTGTGAGAATTTGGATTGGTTTTCATGAGAATTTGGTTATTGACTTACCATATGATATTTAGAGAAGTCGAAATAAGTACTGAATTTTTTCTTCAATATATTATATAATTTTTATTTGGATACCTATTAAGAATGTGCCAACATACTATTTAGAACATGCCAACATACGCATTTGCATTATATACATGCAATTGAAATTTATGATTATAAGTCCACGAATCAATAGAATATAAAAAGAGTGGTGTGGAGTTCTATCCTCTCTGCCTACCACTTCGGGGAGATGGGGTGATGGTTAGTTAGTTCACTTTTCGTCATAAGTTGGAAAATATTAAAACTGGGCATCTTCGAAATGAGGGAATTCACTGTTTTCTAAAGTATTTTTTTTCTATAAACGTACTATTTAACCAAGCAAAAAAAAATATATTTAATATTTTTTTATAAGTTATTGATGAAGATACGATTTTTAAAAGTAGCACATTTCAAATACCGTGCCAAATACTACTATGTACCAAGTGCGTCATTTTTGCAGGAGTGACGTCATAAAACGGGCGGCTAACGGCATGGCACGTTTATACATACATGCACGAACATATTTCTCCAGCCAATAACAAAACTGTCAAAAATCTATGCAAACGATTTCTCCAGCCAACTGTCACTTAAACTGTCAACAGCTGTTCTAGGGAGACTGAATGGCGGCCATCTTTAAAAACGGAAACGGAAAGCACTACACTTAGATACAAGGAGTGACGTCATTGTTTAAATTTTTTATATTAATGCTATTTTCAACATTTTTTATTTATTTTTGGGTAAATTATTGAGATATTTAATCCGACTTCAAAATTTTTGAATATTCGCGTCTACACGAAAGCATTTTTAAAATTCAATTCCGGGTAGCAGTGGATTTCCTCATTAGATCCAGTATAACCCGATGTCATATAGATTCACTGTGTTTAAATTACAAGTTTGGAAAGAAATATGGATATCTAGGCGTTTACAGGGCTTATGACCGTCATAAGCTGGGGTTAAGTGGCCACTTGATGTGTCAGAACATTCCCCATTTCGCAGCCCGTAATGGGTGAAATCCAGTTTTTGTCTACAAGTATTTGGACACCCTCAAAATGTTGTTCACTGTAAGTATTTATTTCATGTATATATACTAAATAATGACTATCGAATTTCAGGTCCTAATTCATATTAAACTGGTAACAAGTCCAATCACTAATGTAGCTAAGCCTATCACGAACCAGGAACTCACTTAACTTCCACCACCCTGTATATTATACCAGTCATTGCCAATCTTTTCTGTAAATATTTTATTTATTTTTTATTTTATTTTATTGACCGAAAAATCCATTTTAAAAATACAGAGTTAAGCATAAAAGGGATAACAAGCAGTCAAAATAAGTGACAGCATTAAACTGGTGAAGCTAAGACAGTTAGAATAAAATGTGGACACACTCAAGACAGGATCAGTGAATGTTTAAATCTTGATAGACTTACACCGAAGAAGTCCAGATCCCGTCTTGAGTTTACAATACGACACAATCGAGACAATGGGGCATGAAAACCGTAGTTAGTTTTGTGGTGACTAAGGAACAGCACGTCATTATTTCTCAACCTACGCACTGGAATACAGAAAATCACTTGAGTCAGTAAAGATGGTGCATCTATCATAATAAGAATAACATTATCGGTGGATTTTTGTAATTGGCTGCAGATTTATTACTTGTTTTTGTATATTGCATTGTTATGGCTGTAAAAATCCCAAACAAATAATAAAAATATATATTTTAAAAAATTTACATTAAAATAAAATTCAAATCAAAATTAGGCAAACCTACCCTGTCATCATCATCACCATTCCATATCCGCCGAACTGCCACGATCGGCCGCCGATTCCCGTGAGGCCCAAAACTACTGAGTTTTTTTTAGAATTTTTATTTTATATTTTTTTTATTATTATTTTATTTATTTGGTATATATAATTTTTATATTTTACATTGCATTACACTTAATTAATTTTTTTCCCCAACTATTCTTATCCTATAATTAATTCAATTAAGCCATGATACACATCTACACTAATATTTCTCACATATATATTTTTTACACTTAGCCCTAAATAACTTTAAACTTTGTTCATTTTTTATTCATCTGGCATCTCCTCATACATTTTGATGCCCTTATACATGAGACTATTCTGTGACATAGTTTTTCTTTTTCTAATATTATATTTTTGATCCTCTTGTTGCATATTTATGAAAAAAGTATTGTTTTTTTTATTTGTTTTTGCAAATATCTTGGAATTATCCCTTTAACAATTTTGTTAATTTCATTAGCAACATTATATTTAATTCTTTGGTCTACTGACATAATATTCAAGAGTTTCATTTTTTTTAATGTTTGTTCTTCTACTGCACTTCAATATGATTCGCATTGCTTTGTTTTGCAGAATTTGTAATTTTTGAGAATTTGTGTCTCGGAAGAATATTAGGTGTGCGGTGGTTTAAGGAACACAGAGGTGAGGCAACGGTATCTGTCATCAAGGCGTTTCAGCTGGCTGAGCCATATATACTATTTTGGGCCTATATTTAGAAGGCACAAGGTTCTCGGAGTCTTGAACGTTCACTGTTGACAATCCGTCGGCAGTGAATAGGATGGTCTTTGTATAGGTATTGTGATAAGGTACAGCAGGGGACGTATGAAATAGTGTCTGCCAGATAGGATGATAGGATGATAGTTTGAGATGCATACATGCGTTCTGTCCTACCCTCTTTTTCCTAACCTCCCCTCTATTGAGACCCGGGTGGTTGTCTGGGCCTGGCGAGGCAGTATGCCAGTCTCCATACGGGTGGTAGTAATTACTAATAAATAATGATCAGAGTAGTAACTAACGTTTCAAATCCAAACAATTATAATATCAATATCTACTTAAACGTTTACATAAAAAAACATTAACTGTTAGGTCAGCCGAACGTCACGCGGACTATTTATTCCACACAGTTTTCGCTTTATACGGGACAGTTTGCAAACTGCACAAGACACTGTACAGTTTTCTGTCCCGTAAAAAGCGCACTTTAGCGATGAATTTTGTATCTTGACGTCAAAATCTACGTCTTACAAATCGTTTAATCTTTATAAAATACTTATTCAGCCTCGAATTTTATCTTTTGGATTTCGTAATAACGATTTTTCACATTATTTTGTTACATTAAAGTTCGTTACAAAACGTGGAATGGGTAAACAAACTGTTGGCAGTATGGCAACGACAAGCTATTTAAATATTCTCCCTCATAATAAAGTTTAAAAAAATATTTTTTATATACGACTTTTTTGTGGTGATTTTATTTCTAGTCCCCGAGGGCCAAAGGTTGCGCTCCCCCCCAGATGGCGACATGAATTTCAGTGTATATATTACATTAAGGAATTAGGCCGCCCTGTCTTGTATCGTACATAATATAACATGTCTATTAGGGAATATTAATAGGACCTAAGTAACACGGTCTAGCTGTCCTAAATCGATCAATCTAACCTAATGCTCATCACATCCAATTTGACAACAACGTATTATCAAATCTAGCACATCATCATTTATTTATTAAGGATTTTAACAGCTATTACAATGATCATTATCTAATAACAATTAAATAATTCTAAAGCCAATTACAAAAATCCATAGTTAATGTAATACATATTATGATGAGTGATTAGTAAAAAGTGAATGTGTGTGGTTTGTTATGTTAAAATCAAAAAACGATTTTTTTGGTTCTACGTGATTTTATTATCATGTTAGTGACAATTGTTTCGCCTTGTAAGGGCATTATCAAACTTGAGTTTGTGAGCACGTAGAACCAAAAAAATCGTTTTTTGATTTTAACATAAGATATCATGGAGTTCTACAAAATAAATGCCATATCAATCAATAGTGTGTGGTTTGTATGAGTGTGTTGTATTAGTGTGTTTTGTGTTAGAGTAAAGAGTGTGCAAGGCCTAGAGTTATAGTTATAGTTATAGTCGTCATCATCATCATCATACCATATCCGCTTCCTAAGTGGAGCATATGGATTCCACAAACTACCAGTTCCACGGCCGCCAGCTATCGGCCGTAGGTTCCAGATTCTTCAACGTGTTTTGTAGATACTAAAAACGTTATCACAAATACTATTTCAATAAAAAATATCGGTAAATTCATCACAAGTTTGAGATTACATGACAGGTGTGTCTTCCAAATGTCAAATTCGAAAATCTCTCAGATTTGGCGCGAATCTCCGGAACCATCGACGGCCATATTGGATTCGGAATAAGAAATTTAATTTGGAACCAATCAGAATTTGAATATCGGAGACCGGAAGGAAGCGCAGCGGAACACTAACGGCCATAATTGGAACGCGGAAAAATTGCGGGAAAATTTGAATTTGAAAGCGCTTAATCACAAGGGAAGGTGATTCGATATGCGTATTATTTAGGTGAATAACTCTTAAAAATTACTTTGCTCCAATAAGGGTCTTTTCACATTTGAACTTCGCAATTTAGGAAAAAAGTAAGTTTGTAAAAAAGCATTACATATTATTTATAAAAATTATAAGAATATGGACTACTAAGTCAGACGCCATCTTCTTGTCTAATTAAATATTGTGATATGTAGATATGTGAAATGTAATAAATAAATAAGTTAATATGAACGGGTGAATGAAGTCTTTAAGTAGAATACAAATGTAAATATGTAGGTAAAAATAAAATAAGATTGCAAGGATTTATTTTTTAAAACTACTTTCCCTTATCTGCATCCGATGGTGCATAGGGCACTGCATCTGTACACCAAGTGCAGTGTATCTTGACGATTTTATTACGCGATAACCAGTCATACGTTTCAGTACCAGTCCAAGGTATCATACATGAAATATTAATTAAACAAAAACAAAATTTTTAACAAAAAAAGTCGCGTGGACGCAATACCACCCTCTTAAAACAAATAAAACACTTGAAAACAGTCCAGTAACCCTTAATCCCACGTGTGCCCGTAATAAATTCTACGTATTTACTGTTTCCACGTCATCCCATATAAAAGATACAGCGACTATTGATTCCATTAAAATATGCAAATAGCCTAGCTCCGGCCCTTGAATCAATACACCAGGGGCGGAGCGGGGGCCAATTCACCACTCCGTTTCGCCAACTTTTGCGGAAAAGTTTTAATAATGCCGAAAGTTATGACCGAGAACTGTATATATTGTGTTCTCTTTAGATATCCGGTCCATTGTGGCTAGGTGCTCAGTTTAATACTCTTCGACGATAATCTCTCCGCGGCTTAGCCTTACCCGAGGTTTTTGCTAAATTGATTCCGGCTACTTGTATCTGTTAGTTTGTTTTTATTAAATAATACATTAATTGTTATAATTTATTTAAGATTTGTATGTCCTGTTTTGTTGTAGTTGGCGCTACCGTGCATGAGGTTTCGGGTTCGATTTCCGTAGGGGTCAACATGAAACATTTTTATAAAATATGATTTTTCACATTAATGCTCAGAGACATGCACATTTTATTGCCCCCAGTTTAATTAATTCTTTTATAACTGACGATAAAATGGCATTGTAAAAATTTCCAAATTTTTCATCTTTTAAAAAATTAACACAAAGTTGGATACAAAGTGTAAAGGTAGAATCATTCTTACTATAAAGACCAAAACAATAACGTAATCTACGTCATTTTTTAAATTCATTATTATAATCATTTCCCTTCTTCTTCTTCCGGTATAAAGATCCAATATCTTGTATTCTTTTTTTTTTTAAAATATCTTGTTTACATTATTTGTTAGCTTTCCATTTTTACATGACTTTATTTTTCTATGACATTGTACTGGCACTGAAGCGTAAGACTACTCACGTACGTTACTAACGCGTCACTTACCATGTGACCTTTATTTAATAAAATTATCAAAATACGCTGCAATAATGTATTTACTCCTTATGCACCCTTAAGTACAGAAAGGGAATCAATTAATTTCATACGGATAAATGATCAAAGTGCTTGAATGTGATCATGTGAAAATAACCTACCGGCGTACGTACATGAGAAGTTTATAAATGTAGAAAAAGTAATCGAAGTATATCAGGGCAAAATAGTGTGGTGTTCTATCCTCTCTGCCTACCCTTTCAGGAAAATTGCGTGATAGTTAGCTAAATAAAAATTAATTATTATTGATATCTCAACAGAGACAGAGAAACTCTGGAAACGAATGTGGGTTATCTAGGCGTTTACAGGGCTTATGACCTGTCATTGGCTGGGTTAAGTGGCCACTTGATGTACTACAACATTACCCATTCCGCCTATCATCTGACAACCATTTTTGAAAAAATTTTGAAACCACATATATGTTGAGTTTGTACAGAAGTATCCACATTTGAGTTGGTTTTTCGACAGATTTTAATATTCTTTCTCTCTAGTGACATCTGTTGAGATGGTGTTTAAGCATTTTTGGCAATCTAGCTATCTAGATAGCCCACATTCGTTTCCAGAGTTTCTCTGTCTCTGTTGAGATATCAATAATATCTGATATCAGCCCAGCATGGGTATAATCCAGTAATTTGTCTATAAGTATTTGTATACGTTCAAAATTAATTAACCGTTAAGTATTCCTCTTAAGACAAATAAAAAAAACATTGAGTTTTTCTTTTTTAATAAATTACCATTAATTAAGCATTTCTTATCGTTTGTTTCTCGTTTCGTGCAGGCAATTTATTTCCCCGCAAGTTAATCCTGGCTCACGGTGGCGGTGGAAGGAATTAGGACAACTAGCAGACATGTCGGAATGCCTTTATCTTGGCCACGTACAAACAGTACTGTTGCTATTTGTACACAGGGCTTATCTGAGCAGTCTAGGGTTAAGTTTTCCTGGATGCACCCCTGTGTAAAGTATGAACCTGAAGAACAGAGCCGGATTATACAGAAAAAAAATCTGTCTAAGATTGGAGAGACATCTTCAGGCGTTTTCTAGTAAGTAATTAAGTTCGGATGAGCCTTACCTTCACCATTAAAGATTGATTGCCAAAAATGCTTAACAATCTTTTCAACAGATGTCGCCAGTGAGAAAATCACTTGTAATGTGAAACGAAGCGTGATAATTCATACTAATAGAAGTTCCGAAATTTGTCATGGTTATCTGATGATGGGCGGAATGGGGAATGTTGTAATACATCAAAGCCACTAAACTCAGCCAATGACAGGTCATAAGCCCTGTAACGCCTAGATAATCCACATTCGTTTCCAGAGTTTCTCTGTCTCTGTTGGGATATCAATGATATCTGATATTAGCCCGGCATGGGTATAATCCAGCAATTTGTCTAAAAGTATTTGTATACATTCAAAATGTTGTCTAAGATTTATTTAGATATTCGATTATTGGTACACCGAATGCAGTGTATCTTGATCATTTTATTACACAAATGTAGGATGATCAGTCTTACGCTTCAGAACCAGTCCAGACACTCGCATCGTAAATCCTTTTAGCCGTTCTTTCATCATTCATTCGCTCCACACGACCGAACCATAGTAAAATACCAAAAAAAAATCTAAAGGTAACAAAACACAATAGAACAGAGAATTGGCAAACAATGGGCCACGCTCCAATATTTTTAAATTCCGTATTTTTTTTTGTGTGAATAGTAATGATTTTTTGAAAATTTTCTGTGAAAAATAAAAAAAAAATAAAATTCAAAGGATTCCTCGTAAAAAAATATTAAAAAACAGAGCTTATAAAAACAGGGCAAATTTTAGGTAAAATGGCACTTCCGGTGATAACGTTCATAAATCAATACAATACAATAAGTAGTTTACAATAAGTAGTACATTTTGGAGGATTATTTTTTTTTTTAACCCCATTTTCAAGTCACATTACACATTCAACTCCCAAATGTAATATAGATTCACCATTCATCAGTTTTTGAGTTGTACCTAGAACGAGTTTTGTTAATCCACGTATTCATACACTATATTTCACGATGACACCGCGGAACTTCCGAGGGTGATTATTCATTGTATTTTGTCAAAAAACCCTAATAAAGTTTTTACACATCGATTCGAAAACCGAGATATCATACATGGTAGCACAACAAACTTACATTACACTGCAAAGCGGACATGCTATATTGGTTTAAAATGTAGTTTTTTTGTTACTTATCGTCTTTCTTAATCTTCTTCTTTCGCCACGTTCGCTCCTATGTGGAGCATGTGGGCATTACTAGATCCCTCCAGCATACCCTGTCACCAGCCAGCTCTCTCGCCTCCACCCAGGTCAGGCCCGCATCCATCAGCTCCGCCGAATACATCCGTAGGATGGTCGTCGACGGTCTGCCAGGACGGCGGTATCCTTTTTCTCTTTACTTATCGTCTCCTGCGTTTAAATATTCAGATTTCCCGACACATACACCACACTCCACACACATACCACAACACATCATACACATGACATAACATAACCACCTTGTTTGCTCACTTCACGTCTTCAGAAATTTGTCTTGTACATTGTGTTGTCCACGTAATTGGCGTTATGTTGTATATATTACCTCAAATTGAAAATTCTTAGCTCATTGTACCAAACATAGCACTGGTGCACACAGTGCTATGTTTGGTACAATGAACATTAAAATATAAATAAATATAGGATACCTTGGACTGGTACTGAAGCGGGAAACTGACCATCTGACCATCATGTAATAAAATTAATAAAACTACACTACACTTGTGTAACTATTACTAATGAAGTGCCCTATGGACCATAATATGCGAATAAGAAAAATACATTTATATCATTAACCAAAAAATTAAGTTATATTGCAATGTAATTTTTTAGCTTTATCATCCCACTTGGTACAATAAATTGCTTAAAAGCATTAAGCCCGCTTTTGTACACTTGCTATGGAATTGTACTGCAAGAAGTTTTAAATAAATAATTCTTTTATGGAGAATCGACCGAGGGAACGTGACATCTTACCCTCTTAAAGGGTTAGCAACAAATTAGCTAAGCATAAAATGTTTCAGCAAAATACATTATTTTCCCTCTATCCAAGACCCAAACCGCAACCGCGGCGTGCGCGTTGCAGAGCAGTGACATCTGTTGACGATACCATCACAAATTAAATCAGCAAGGCAGGGCTGAACTCGAATATTACAAGAATTTAAATTCATAACCTTCGTCACCCCATCCTCCTCCATCTTGCCCCCTTTTGTGACGTCATGCCGCATCTCCCCGACATTTCGCACCATGACTACACTAACTCAAAAAGTCATATTTTTGGAAATTCGCAAAAATTTTATTTTGATTTTCTGCTTCAAAGCTTCGAAAAAAACTATCACATATTTTTTAATTATGTTTATTTTACAAAGATAGGTTATGCTCTTCCGATACTTGTCATGTCTTAGTTCTAGGAGATTGATTTAATTTTGACTCAATCTCAACTCGTTTAGAGGGAAACAGAATGATTAAGTAATAATTATCAATTGAAGTATAACAGGCTGTGATGTATTGGATATGGGGCTTTAAGGAATACACGGGTGTGACAATATTGACGGGTTTATTATAATACAGGTTTAACTGTCTAAGCTGCTCAGAGCTCTAACTGGGAATGACGGGCACACAGTAGAGACATACATCTACATACACACACACGTTCGTACATCTTCTGTCACCCTCACACACAGTCTCTTTCACACACATATCTCACACTGAGGGTATTCGAAGCTCTAGTAATGTTGCTAACAGCCTAAAGCTCTATTACCTCAGGCAGTATGTGGAAGGTGTAAATAATTAGTGTATTTGTATTTGATCGTATTCTGTTTGTAATAATATTGTGTCCTGTCATAAATATATTTAATTAAATGTAATTATTGATAGGCCCAAAATGAGTTTATTGTCACTCATGGGGAATACATGAAAATGTATTTTTTGAAAAATAAAATTAAAAAATAAAAAATTTGAAAAAAACGTATTGGATAGTGGAAGATAGATTTAGTTGTCTTTTTTCCCTGCAAAATACAAACGGAACTAAAATTTGACAGTTCTCTTTGAAATAGCTTGTCTAGTGTTATTATTTTATAGGAAAACAACAGATATACATAAAAATGAGCACAATTATTAACAATATTATAAGCCACTTAAAGTTTTCTATATGTTGACAGATAAATGAAAATTAATTAACAGTTTTACATAAAATAAAGAATGATTAGTCTATAAAGTAGAAAGTACAATATTGAGTTTATGATTTTATAATAATAATGTATGCCAATATTTTACAGCTAATATAATAATAAATCAAAAATGATTAATAATGAAGGTCCTAGCTTGGGACCGATACACTTTTAAGCTAGAGTGGAATAAATCAATATTAACTAAATTGTGTTATTTGCAGTATTTAACCCCCTAGAGAGATAACCTTATTTTATGGTACTGAAAAAGATAAAACTAGCGCCTGAGAGGCGCACAATATTTAAAACCTATTTATTCAATAAATTAAAACAATTTTATATATTTTTTTTAATCTAAATGAAATTTTCATATTATAAATAAGTAAATAAAACACAAATGTTTATTATAAATTTTATTTTAAGAAAAATATGTAACAAAAACCAGCAGTCGTATTTTTTGCCACATTTAGTACCACAGTTTTGTTACTATGACAATATGCATCGTCATAGCGACAAACTGTTGTGGTACTTATCGAGCAGAAACCGACCGTCACTCGGCAAAGATGACCAACGACTGAGTTGGTTTGGCAACACAAGCTTGCACGCGCTTCGGTTAGAAAAATACAGCGATATATTTGTTTCGCAGGCGCCTCTGAGCCGCACGTTATCTTTCTAGGGTTAATGTTCTCAGAATAGTTGCATTTCTAGCATTGCTTGTATTTGGAACGTCAATTATGAAAAACTTGATTAGCTCTAGTTGCTCGTTGAGAGACTCGAAAATGAACGTTTAAATAAAACGATGGGATGTGTTACTATTGGTTTATTCTACCATAATTCATTATGAAGTGTTACAAAGTGAATGCCGAATCAATCAACAAAAAATGTCTAGTGTTAACTTAACAGGTCAATGGAAAAAAAAGGGTTTTTTTGTGTATCTAAAAAATAGGAGCCCTTTCTTTTGGGATTGCCCTCGTATAGAATCACAAATCTTTGTGCTAGGGTGGTCAGATTTGCCGGTTTTATCCCGAGCCCGTGCGAGAAGATGGCGCCGAATCGCCCGGCTGCGGTCGCCATTGCGATCGTCTAATTGAAAATTTCACGCGTCGCCCGCCATGGAAAAAGCAGACTGTAAGTAAATCAGAACGCTGCCAACGACCCGCTCTTATAATATCCAGAACTGGGAAGTAAGGGTAGGTTTTGTGAACAGTGGATGTTGCCTTCATGTAACAAATCGACGCCTCCTACGTATAATATCGTAACCCACAAATCGTCGAATTTTATGGTGGATTTCGTCTGTATTTATTTATATTTTTTTTTTTTTATTAGGGAACTCAACAGCAATACATAGAATAAGGTATACAGAGTAAATTAAACATTATAAAAGCCAATAACAGAGATCCACAAAAAACACATTAAAGAAAATACAAAGGAGGAAATACAACTATAAAAAATAAAATATATTATATTAAAAGCGAGAGAGGGTGGTGGGGGTGTGTGTGTGAGTGAGTGTAAGGCTGGGAGAAAGGGGTGATAGAGTGGGTGCATGTGTGTGTGAATTCTATGAGAATAAATACTATCGCTGATTTTAAACATGAGAGGAAAATAATTCTTTTATGACTCTTTTTTTAAATATAAATATGCTACCGTCAAACAAATCAATATTGCTGAACTTTGTATTATAATTACGAGTTATACAAATCAATGGAGAATTACGCGCATAGTTACTACGAGCTACTGGCAAATGGAATAGAAAAAAATATTTGCCAATAAAAGGCTTTTTGGGGCCATTTGTGATTCAACCAATCTAGGACAAATATTTTAAATCTCCCTTAAATCGATTTGTGGGTTACAATTATACGTAAGGGTGAAATGATCAAGGCGAGAAGGTGTATAGTCATCGCCTAGGACCGAGACCACTTACACAGCCGACACAAAC
>JAGVSP010003797.1:0-52459 GCA_022494985.1 Micrasema minimum
GCGATGAAATTATTTGTTTTAGTATTCTTTTTTTTTTAAATCCAATTAACTTTCAACTAAATAAAAATTGTAGTTTTAAAATAGTTAAATTATCGCATTCGCGGTTTTCGGTGTCCTGGACGTCCACTGACGGTTGACAATGACAAATGAAGAACCACGGGACATGGACCTGACTTGGGAGAATCTACGGGAACTGGCTGCCGATCGCTTGGCCTGGAGGCAGTTTGTGGAATCCATAAGCTCCACATAGGGAGCAGATATAGAATGACGATGATGATGTTTTAGCAGTTTAATTTCAATATTGCTGAATTCTTCATTTGAACACTAAGATCCTACTAATCTTCTCGATATTCGATTGCAGGAAACGTTTTAGAATCGAACATTATTTGAAATATTCTGCAGATCGTTGGTGGTAATGGTTGAAATGAGGGCAATAAAACCATTTCAGAAACCAGGGGTCTACTTGCTAACGTGACCAACTCCAGATAACCTGTAAATATAACATTAAAAAAAAAAAAAAAATCATTTTTGTATACCTATATTTTTGTAAAGGAAGGTAGAATCTATCGTCCATGCGCTCAGTAGCTGCAAGACAAGAATCTATCTCCCTAAAAAGTTATATTTGTTTACACACAATCCATCATTATAATCTAAGTATGTATTGACTTTAAATATTTTTTATATCATGTATTAAAATCTGTTTAAACTGTAGGAGGCTAGAAAAAATCCCAATCGCCCATGCGCAAGGTGTTGTGATCTAGTCTCTTTATTGTACAGCGATCTTGAGGCGATTTATCCCAAAAATAGCGCTGAATAAATCATCTATAAATAAATAAACGCCTAGATATCCATATTCCCTTCCAAACTTCTCATCTCTGTTGAGATGTCAAATTGTAACCTTTAGTTATACTTATCTTCTTAATTTTCTTACATTATTATACAAACACTCTTTTTTTAATATTGAAAAAACTTTATAAACCATCTTTGTTAATACACCCTTTAAAATAATATTCCGTGACCCAAATGTTCCCAGAGCGCGGTGCAGTGGACATCACGCCATGCCAACTATTAACCCGCTTCTATAAACTATAAATTTGATGTACAAACAAAATGGCGGTTTATTGAATGTTTTTGTTATTGATCGGCCTAAATGAGAACGTAAAATGTCAATACGACAACTGTTGGGGTAATGTTAGACCTACTTTTGTTGCATTTAGGGTAGATTTTCTTGAAAATATCCACGTGTATGACAAACTTACATTATATATATATGTACGTTATATAAATGTTTCAATAGACATTTTAATATTTTAATAATAATTTTTGAAAGAAATGTAAATATTACCGTATGTAATAGTAAATGGAGACAGATTAAAGCAGGTTGAAGAATTTGTATATTTGAGAAGTATGTTTACAAGAGACGGAAATGTGGATAAGGACATTGAGAGAAGGGTTAGTGCCGGAAACAGAGTTAATGGTGCCTTGAAATCGATAGTGGCAAATAAGAACTTATCGAAATAAGCAAAATTGGCAGTACACAACGGAGTTCTGGTACCAACCCTTATGTATGGTAGTGAAGCGTGGTGTTGGAAAAAGAATGATGAAAGTAGATTGAATGCTGTTGAAATGCGATCTCTCAGGCGAATGTGTGGCAAGACTATGTATGATAGGTGTACAAATGTCGAAATTAGAGCAGAGTGCAAGGCTGAGATAAGCATTATCGACAAAATTAAGAAAGGGCTTTTACGATGGTTTGGTCATGTGGAGCGAATGAGTGATGAAAGAACGGCTAAAAAAGAAGTTTAAGTGCAAGTGTGCCTGAATATAGAAGCCGAGGAAGGCCGAGAAAGACATGGCATGACCAAGTACGACAAGTACTTGAAGGTGGACATGTGAAAAGTCGGAATAATCGGCGTATGTGCATGAGAAGATGTATGAATGTAGAGGAAGCAAAGGAAATATGTCAGGACAGAGTGGTATGGCGTTCTATCCTCTCTGCCTACCCCTACGGGGAAATGACGTGATGGTTAGTTAGTTAGTTAGTGCATGAATGAGATTATTTTGAAAAATAGAGCACTTACTCGTACATCTGAATTAGCACACTGAGCAATCAAAACACCAGTGCCTCTATTTCCTTTTGGTTATTACGCAGCAATCCACGTTTATCACGTTTTGTGATAATCGGCTTTCCTCGATTGACAAATGAAGGCTTACATTTATATTTGATATAATATAATACTGTACCGACTCCAAAAGTACCTACACCATTCTTTTCATGTTTCAAATTTTTCAATGAATATTAATAAAACACAATAATTCAATGGCGAACTTTTAATTAGTTTTCCGAGCATTATTAGAACCAATCGGCTGGTTCCAAACTTTATAATCAACTATCATAATTTAATAACTTCAATAACAATTACTCACTCTTAATTTTTTTTTAATATAAAAAAATTTACTATCTTTAACTCTTACTAGATTTTCATTAATTTGTATTTTTCTGATGCCATCGTAATGTCGTTTTGGCATCTTTGGATATTTATTTTTTATTGAAAAAAATATTTTTGTACCACGTTTTAGGTCATGTTCAAATACTTGTACAAAATGGATTTTATCCCAAGACGGGAGTAGGTATGTATTTATTTTATATCCCTACAGAGATGGGGTAGTTTTTTTTTTAAATCAGGAATATGGATATTCGAGACAGGTCATAAGCCCTGTAAACGCTCAAATATCCATATTCCTGAATTTAAAAAAAATTCTACCCCATCTTTGTAGGGATATAAAAAAAGTATTTTGGTCTTAAAAATGTATCACTTTTGCTATATCTGTATGTATTATAAGGATTATCTGTATTTACTTAAGCATCATATTTTAGTTATCTACTTAAGCATGGTGTGAACAGTTTTAAATGACAATTAGTCTACCTATCTCTTAAAGTATTTTTTGTACTAAATCTTATACCCAATTGTCTGTTATTGTACCATAGGTATCTTTATTAACTAATTGAAATCGGCTTAAAACTAAAACAGTAAAAAACCGATCAATTATGTTGTACATGTGAGGACAATTTGTTAGTTCAAATAAAATTCAGCTTCATCAGTTATTACTACACGAGTAGATACTGACACTGCAGTTCACACGAGCAGTATGGACTCGGACAAAACTGTTTATCCCCATCATACAACTCAAATAACAAAGGACTGCTGTCCTATAAATACGCATACCAGTGCATCACAGCTATCTTTTACCATCTACGCAGTTAGTCTCTTCAGTCAGAGAATCGCCAGTCCACGACACGAGTCAATATGTAGTGTCTTGCCTAACAAAGATGACGCCGTCAAGAAAGCCAGGGATCAACCTCTGGATTCGCAATCCTGATACCAGCATCGGAGGCCCGAAATACATCGTTTGCTCTCCTTGTTGCTCCGCTACCATCGCCGATCCAGTTGCCGACTTGGCTCCATCTCTACTTAACTGCCACCCCACTATCGCTGCAATCATCATCAACACCAACCATCAATTAACTTCTACGATGACTGTTGTAACCTCAATAAACGTACATATATAACATCACGACGCGACGTTTCCACTAACCTTCATCTACCTCAAATTTTAGGTGTTTTATACATACTAATAAAAACAAGTCATTCAAATACAGATTTTAAATCCAAACTCTCGTATACGGACAGTTGAAAATAAAAACGTTCCAACTGCATGATGTAATGGAGGTGGTAATTGAAATGGTTTCTGTTTCAATCTACGTTGGCGTTGCGGCGTTTTGGCAACTTGCCTAGAGCAATTACGTGTACCTAGCAACAATACAACCTCCATAACTTAAAAAAATGCAATATCCGTGAACCGAATACAACCTTTCGTATTTTTCCTGAAATTTTGATTCACGCGAGACTTGTGATTCACGCGAGACTTTGTTTTATTGTTATGATATAAGATTGTTTTTTTTTCACGTGTGGGTTTCGTTTCTGAAGAGTTGGATAAGAAATTAACGAATAGGTTAATAATTTGTATTTGAAAGCTCAGAATTTACGGCTGTGGGCAATTAATTATTGTGGGCCAATAATAAAAATCAAACCATTGGAGTGCGTGAGAGAGAAGAGATATAAATGTGGAAGAAGCAAAAATAGTGTGCCAGGACAGAGTGATGTTGCGTTCTATCGTCTCTGCCTACCATTTCAGGTTAATTACGTGATGGTTAGTTAGTTTAAAATACAAAATAATTAAATAATAATGCCATACCTATTTATATCTAGATAAAATAAATTATTTGAATATAACCAATAAAAGTTAAATAAAAATATTTGGCTCACTTCCACTTTAATTTATTTGACCAATGAGTAACTTTTGACTAATATAACTAATATATTATATTCAATAATAAATATAAATCAAATTAATTAAAATACCAAGTAGTAAAACACAGGAGGTACAATCCTATATACCTACTACAAACAAATTCAGCTGGTAGGTGTCCGCCTCGTAGCACAGTGGTAGCGCATTTGGCTACCGTGCATTAGGTCGTCGCGGGTTCGATTCCCGTAGGGGGTCAATATGAAATATTTATTTATATGTGATTTTCATATTAATATTTCATATAAAATGACTGGTTCTGAAACGTAAGACCGATCATATAACCTTCATGTAATAAAATGATTAAGATACACTGCACTCGGGGTACCAGTTCAGTACCCAAAAAGCATTTTTAAAATGCGAAAGTTCTGCTAACTAGCTAACTACCTAACCATCACGCCATTTCTCCGAAAGGGGTAGGCAGAGAGGATAGAACGCCCACACCACTCTGTCCTGGCATACTTCTCTTGCTTCCTCCACATTCATACATCTTCTCATGCACGCACGTCGATTATTCCGACTTTCTTACATGCCCACTTTCAAGCACTGGTTTTACTTGATCATGCCATGTCTTTCTCGGCCTTCCTCGACTTCTACATCCAGGCACAGTCGCATCATATATTTTTTTAGCCGTTCTTTCATCATCCATTCGCTGTGCATGACCGAACTAACGTAAAAGACCTTTCTTAATTTTGTCGATAATGCTTATCCTTGCATTCTGCTCTAATTTCAACATTACCTATCATACATAGTTTCTGAGAGTTCTGCAAAATGTGTAAGAGGGGTAGGTACGTTGTATGGTACATACATAATATATCTATATTCAAGTTGTCGTAAATAGAATTTTCAAGTCCGGTAATCACGTAAGGCCTCGTCCTACGGTCCCAGCGGAGTCACGGCCCTTTAGACAGCCCCGGTATCAGGTCCCTGTTCAGTAGTCAGCTGGCCGGCAGCCAAGCGACCACGTTGAGAGAAACTACTATATCAGTACCGACAACCTAACAAGGAGTTTTCAATAAAATACCTAGAACTATCAACAACTTGTATGTTTAATAATTTATATTAAAAGCATGCCACACCACGAACGTATTCGTCGTATCGTATATATTTTTTTTTTATCTTCTTTGACAACTAAAATATTTATAAAGTATGACGTTACTAAAATATCACTTATCGTGATAAATAAAATAGCAACACTATTATATAAAAACCTATTTCAATCTACTAATAGAAAATGCAAAATTTCAAACACATTATTCACAGTACCGTCAAAATAACTTCAATCAAAAATTGAGAACTTTTACCTTTATTTTTTTATAAAGTACGCTGTTTGACTAAGTAAATTTGTTTGGTGCTTGGTAAAGGACGTTACGTTTTTCCAAAGTTTTGCATCTACGTCACTGAATTCCCATCAAGAATCAATGTATTTTAAAATTATTTTTTTTTCGTGTGGGTACATATTAATTTTTTTTAAATTCAATTGGGTTCTTCCCAAATTTTTTATTATTTATTTCAAAAAAATTGATTGAAAATCACAATACCAAGGGATTTTTTTAAAAAAAATTACGATGCCATATGAATTTCCTAGCGCGGTTTGAAATAGCACTTTTTCAAATCGCTCACAAAATCCTCCATTTGGCGCGCATGCGGTGTGACGTCACAGCAATATAGGCGCTCTTACTACGGAATGAATTTCACGCCTTTCACGGTGGACGAGTATGACGTCATTAGCCAATAAAGGGCGTTAAAAATCATTTCTATTTTCGTGTTTTTAAAACATAAATTTATTAATAAAAACAAAATTTTTGATCATTGTGTTTTATATTGTTGGATTTGTAAAAATATACTTTAAATATTTACGAGTATAACGTTTTCCAGGATATTCATGCTATCGGGAAGAACCCTATTCTGGGTACCACTGGAATCCTCATTGGCGTCCTGACAAAAGTATCAGATTTATTTACATAGCGCAATTTTTTTTTATAATTTAAAATGCTTTTATATTAAAATACAGTTTTTACATCAAACGAAAATTGAATTCTGTTTCTGTCAAATGTGTTTTCACCTAAATCATCAAATATAACGATGTTATTCGGAATTTATCGTGATAAAATCATTGAATACAGTAGTGAGTCATTCAAACACTTTCCACATTCACTGCAGTCTTCCAATTAGCCCAATTTATTGGTGCAGAGTTTAACTATAACTCTAGAATTGCCACTTTGTACAAAATTATTGGGGCGTTGCTATAAAAACCCACGAGGGTAGTTAAACTGAAGTCGTTTTGACAAGCATAATTATTTATTGAAAACGGTGTCGAACCAAATCGATTTAAATCGTGTGCATAATTTATACTGAATTTTTTCATACATTTTGATAAATTTTCTACTATTATATAATAACAGTAATTTACTCATTCGTTCCCTTATCGGTCCCTAATGGTACATGGAGAACTTTATAGGTAAAAGTTTCAATGGCATAGTGTATTTTGATCATTTTAGTACATGAAGAAAAGGTGATCAGTCTAACGCTTCAAAGCCAGTCCAAGGTATCATATTTAAAACAAATTATTAAATGTGTGCTCCCGCGGGGATCAAACCCCCGACCTCGTGCACGATAGCCCAATGCGCTAAACACTACTCCACGAGGGGGACAAATTCATAATTGTACCATTTAAAAAAATATATACCAAAACTGTAATTTACCTAATATAAGAAAGTATAGGTAATTGATAAAATTTTGTACCTTCTATTATTGCAGTTAACTAAACATACATAATTTGTTGGGTGAATGCTATATGATCAGTCTTACGCTTCAGCGTCATTCTAAGATATCATAAATGAAATCAATTATGTGAGAAACACAAATAACAAATTATCAAGATTCACTGCACCTGATACACCAATGCAGTTCTCTTTGCACCATTGGGTACCGATAAGCGAGAGTAAGTAGAAGTAGTAAACATACATATTACAAGCCATAGAAAGCGATTATAGTGGAACTGCAAATGCTTCATTTAAAGATGGATAGGAATTTCGTTTTGTCTAGAATTTCCACACTGAAATAGCGTACAAATTCAGTGTTTGATTGGCCGATTAATTCAACTGAATCGTTGTAGGCTTTTATTCTTTTCCGCTCTATCGCTTGTTCTATTTTCCGAGTTTCTCTTTGTTCACGAAATTCGAAAGTTCTATACAAATATATGAAATAAATCCCTCGGCTATTTGCTGAAACTGAAAGTTCTTACGAAACTGCACTTGATCTGAAACCTTAGCAAACGTTTTTCTTAAGGAAAATAATATTAACTTTTAGATCGTATAGCGACAACGATCATAAAACAATTAAGTTGTCACTAAAAATATCAATGAAACAATAAAATATAAAAAATAAATTAAACCACAGTTTACTTTTTCCAACTAATTCAATCACGTTTTAAATGTTTTCTTGTAAATTTTACTAAATTGTAATCTCGTAAAGACATGTAAGAGTACTAATATTTACCGGGTCAGAGATCACGAGAATTGAATAATAAAATAGCTCTTGTACGTTATCCCACTCCTCGTGTTATTGCTTATTTATCAAGTGGAGTTTTCGTTATAATATAGAAATTCCCATGTACATTTTCATGTGAGTTCAAATAGTTCATTTATAATTAAAGAAAAGAGTAATTGATATAATAATAATTATGATTATAATCTACCAACTTATAAAGCGCAATTTTTGTAAAAATTACCTCAAGGGTGCTTTTAAATTAAATATACTATTTAACATAAGCTCCTGGCACGAAACTGTATTACCTGTAACTTAAGCAGACTAGGGTAATTACGCATTCTGAAAATTTATTTTAGATATGTGAAATTTTAAAAAGATGCGTTTTTAATTGAGACCGAAATTTACTAGAGCTTTGAATAGTTCGTGGAGGCAATCGATTCCGAGCAGAGGGGCCCTACAAAAGTCGCCGGGGTTCACAAAGTCTTCCTCTGGCTGAATCGAATGCAGATATCTTATAATTAACATTTACATCATCATTATAGGTACCATATCCGCTCCTATGTGGAGTGATATAAATTTCTCAAACTGCCTCCACGTTAAGCGATCGGCCGCTTGTTTTAGTACGTTTCTCAAGTCAGGCCCCGTAATTCCCCGCGTCCCGTATTTTTAACGTAAACTGTTAATGAATGGACAGCGGTGGACGGCCAGGACGCGTCCTCGGACGCCACGACCCTAATGCCTTGTAAAATAGGTAAGCGTTGTACCTACAAGCTTCTTTTAATTGCAGATTTAATATCCCATGTCTAATGTAGGAAAACTGACCTTCCGTGAGTGAGTGATATGGGATGATCTTGTAATATTTGATAAACGATCCTTGATCTATCGTTATTAATAGTCAAGATATTATACACCCACCCTTTTCAACTGGTAGGGTACTGTAGACCTTATATGTAGACTGAGACTTACCCTTCTAAATATGTAGTGGTAGTGGACCTTATATTAATGAAACTGTACACTGAGAGAAAACCACTTTTTCGGTACCAATAACTTAACAAAAATCTATAAAATAATACAAAAATATCAGAATGCAGAATGATATTATCAAGATGGTTTTGTTTTATTATTCTGTGTCCTAATGGACGAACGCGAATAATAATAATAATGTATCTAAAATTTTGAATTCTTTATCCGATAATTATCCGATGATTTTTTTTATAACCGGAGTTCATTATTAAAAATTCTAAGGGCCGGGTTTATGACCGTTCACCCGTTCGTAACGTTTATTATGCTAGTAGCATTCAATGCCAAATGTATGAAATATTACCTGTTTCGTAAATCAAGCACAACTTAAACAATAACATAAAAATTATTCCTTTTTAAGTGGTCAATACTAAAAAAGCAGTTTTCTTTCAGTGAATACCCACCCTTCTCAATATCTGAGGGCCTCTAGTGCCCTATATTCCTGCAGATCACCCCTATAACCTAGCCCGGACCTATGTATAGTCCTAACCTAACCTCCAACCCAAACCCCTCCATTCAGATTCAATCCCAACTCCACGAAGAAAGTGACTGATGAGGTGTGCTAAACGAGTCTTTAATTGATGCTGTCACGTGCAGGAATACTCGAATCTGTTTTCTTTAAATGAAAAATAGTTTGACGTTCAAAAGAAAAAAAAAAATCCTGCGTTTTCAATATAAATTGAATACCGAAGATTGCTCAACGCTCTTACATATTACCCATCTAAACTTACATATACTTTTACATAGTAATCGATATCGTTAATATATTAAAATAACTGAATTACTGGATTATTCCGAACCGACTAATCGGTTATTTCTCGTCGACTAATAAATATTTTTTTAAATATTCGAATATTTTATCCAGTTATTTTTAGTCATCATCAGTTTTCTTTAAATAATCGGTATCATTGGACCAACCGATTATTCTTATGACCGATTATAAAAACAACTTATTGTGCGCGTCCCTATATTAGGTGTATATGTTTTGGGCATTATGAAAAGTAATATTTTGATTTTTTTACTGTGCGTGGCGGGCTTATAGGAACGCATCGGGATATGGTGTGAAGCACATTTCATACGTATTTAGTCGATCTTTATACCATGCTTGTTAAAAATTTAAAAAATGTATTATGTTAGCTGTGAGAATTTTTTTTTTATAGCAAATAAAAATGTAGAAACAAACAAACTCATCAGCTCCTAGCGGTTCAAAATAGGCTCTTAATAAATATTTCCGCACAAACTAACCTTTATAATTTGTTTTTCACACATGTTCTTTGTTCTGATGCAACCAAATCAATTTATTTAAATGTTTTTTATTAATTAAAAAAAACACAATAAAAAAATCGAAACCAAAAATCAAAAACTTTTTTCGAATTCCAATATGTATGAAGCTCGATTTTCGGACTACTGTGCGACGTATGGAAGATGATACTTAAGTAAATAAATAAATAAACGCCTCCTGTGTTTCTTGCAAATTCGTGAATGTTTGTGAATGTTGTGAGATTCTGACTTTAGAATATGTATAACATATTCCAAACTCGACAGCTTGAAATGAAAGTCTCAAGTATTGTTTCTGAGATAAGTTTCGTATTTTGTGCAACGGGAAATACAAATTCCTTGCATACAAAACGGAGATAAGAATTTCTACCTCACCGAGCATTCCTGACTTCTTTGTGAAATATTACCTATTCGGATAAACTTCTGCTCAAAACATAAGATGTATTGACAAACTTATGTATCAAACTACGTTATCTCTTAAAAATGCAAGGTTTTATATTAGATTATAAATATAACTTATTGTAGCTGCATACATATATCTAGCTACTGTGCCTTATTTTTTCTTATAAATTTCTGCTATGAATAGTTACTTAAGTAACTAACTATCATGCCATTTCTCCGATATAAAATAAAATATACCATCACATACTACTATTTTAACTTTCCCTTACGCGCAACTAATGGTGCATAGGGCACTGCATTGTACCTTGATTACTTTTATTACATGAAGGCAAGATCTTACTCTTCTAAGTCTTACTCTTCAGTGCCGGTAACACATACAATGTACAATTTAGTTTTTATTTTGATTTATACACTTGGTCTACGCCAAGCTTTCTGCCCGTACCAACCATCGATTTTATTACCATATTCTTGGCTTTATTTATTCTTTGTACTTTACAATTGAGTTGAAAATAATTTAATTTTCGTTTAGGTATAAAGCTCTTCAGAATGGTCGAGATTACTGGAATCTTTGTGTTCATTGTTTGTCCAACACAATAGACTAAATTAAGTTTTAAACAGTAATCAGCTTACCCATTCTTCAATAAATACAATAATTTAATTGATATTCTTATTATGTTTGAATTCCTCAAATTACAAATAGCATACCAAGGATACAAGGCATTAGGTAGTTTGACTTCATAACCACCGTTGAAGTTCAGGAACGGACGCAGCAACCTCCCATAACTGGAGTTGTGGTACCTGGCTTGGGCATGTACCTACTCCGGATGCCTCGGGAGATCCTGAACCCGAACTGCCTTTTCTTTACGCCGGATCCCACCGTCCTGGTAGACCGTCGATAACCATCGTCCGGATGTACTCGGCGGAGCTGATCGTTGTGGGCCTGACGTGGGAAGATGCGAGAGAGCTGGCTGGCGATAGGGTCTCCTGGAGAGATCTAGTGATGTCCACATGCTCCACATAGGAGCGAACGTGGAGAAAGAAGAAGAATTAAAAACGAATTTTATTCCTATTTGAGTACTATACAGCTAAAAAATATTTTAATACCGATACCTTTTAAAATATAACGTCATTAGGGTCATTTGTTTTACTCATATTCAAATCAGTAACAAATTATGCAAATTAATGTTCGTTTTATTCGGATTCATTTTATTTCTTATTATTCGATACACATAATATCATGGATTTGCATTTCATTTGCTGAATTAAAAGGCATTGTTTTAAGGTAATTACTGAGTTATTAGATACATTATGTTTGTTTTCAACTGTTTGGCCGAGTAGCAACGTATTATTGGAAAATATTGTTTTGCAAAGCAAAGGTCTTAAATGAAATTTGTGGTCCGTAGTCAACACCGCACTTGGTGTACCATTGCAGTGCCCTATGCACCATTGGGTGCGGATAAAGGAAAGTAGTAGTAGTAGTAGACAACACACTGTATTTTAATGGTTTTGTTTAATACATCGTGAAAAGAAAGTTATAACATAACATACGTAACATTTCATCATTATTACACTGTCATTGTCAGTAATACACCCGTAGATGGAAGAACGGTCTTCCGGAACTTAAGTCATGTAGTTTAACCTTTTATGTAACACTCATAACCAAGATTTTAATTACATGTAGTAATTGATTCTTCATACGTTGAGAGAATGGACGATAGTAGAATAACCAAATCCGTGATACATCTCTGCCCACCTGGCCGCCGACTTCCTGGACGACATGCAAAAAGATGAAGGGGCAACTGGGAGTTGACATTCCAAGAGGCAGCGTCGAATGAGACTAATACAGATCCTTAGGTCTTCCTTGACAAGAAATATTCTTGGTTGGATAAATTATTCGTAGTGGAGTGTTTCGTCATTATTTGATAGAAATAATAATCAAATGACAGCGATAAGACTATGTTTTCTTAGTTATTTCAGTAGAATTCCGAATAAATGGATACAGATCAATCATACCATTTTTCTAAGGGTTTTATTGATTTTTATCCTTTTAGTTTATATTTTCAACACAGGGTAAATTTAGTTTCTAAGAATTCTCTCTTTTCGAATGTATGTCGAAACTTGGGTTGCCAATATATTTTTAAGAAGGTTGTGGATCTCTGGGTTACATGATCTGTTCGATGCAGCTAATACGATTTGTACCCTTCAAGTGCAGCGGTGCAGTTAGCTAGAAGTACAGCGTACGAGTTGCATTATTGCGAACATTGGTAAAGCAAATCAGCTGAGAATTAGGCCAACCTCAACCACGGGATATAGGGAATTATTTATCAAGCCTGCGATTTAATCCACGAAACCGCTGCGGGAATTATAGCCTACCATGAAACGATAATGCGGTCGGGGATTAATCGGCTGCATTATAAATAATTAGTGGTGTAGTTTTTCAGTATTGCGCGGAAAGTATAATTTCGATATAAGGAGCACGTTATTAAATCGGGGAAGTCAATTCCAGGACTTAGTAGCCTGAATATTGTGGACTGAAGTTCGAGTCAAGTGTTGGCGGGTTGCCAGTAGAACGCTTTACGTCAGATTTATATAATAATAACGGAGGCTCTGTGTGTAGTGCTGACCGGATGTTCAGGGGAAGTAAAAATACCATGCTACTCTTGACACACTTACGATAACAATTGTTCCACACAACTAAATAATATCAAAAAGGAAAACCGCCAGTACTCTCTCAGTAATAGCCAAAACAAATTGCTTCTGATTTGATACAAGTGTTTTTGAAGTATAATAAGAAAATATTGTTTGTTCTGTAGAAAATCAAATTGAAAAGATGTTCCAGAGCGGTGAAGTCGTTCTTTGAAATCGTCTTTTAATGATGAATTTAGATGAGAGGCCGAACAGCCGAACTTGCCTAAAACCCTAACCAAGTTTTTTTCTACTAAGTGTTAGACAATTTAATTCGTAAAATTTGTCAGTAGGGCAATTAATATTGATTCCCAATCCTGATAGATGTTATAAGTAATTAGAGAACAGGGGTTTGGACTGCAGTCGATTAAAATATTTCAGATAAACAGTATACAATTATCTAGTAAATCTACTGATTTAACATGCACCTACATCTATGTATATGGGTAAATTAAGGGCAGATGAACTACTATAATAAAAAGCTCTGATGATATTTCCGTCACGAAAATCGAGTGGGACATTTAACATTGATTTCCAATACTGATAATAACAATAACATTAGGGAACAATGGTTTGGACTGTAGCTGATTATAAATTTGAGTGCGGCATTCAATATTGATGGAATGATGAAACTGACATGACACTTTTATAATCCCGGGTGACTTTAATCTTTTTGATATTTCTTAGATACATACAGATAAATTATACCTTAACCCGACTGATTACAAAACGCCTCTTAGCCAGGAGTTTGCAAACTCTATTTGAAAATTACTACGTGAAAACTTGTTAATTAATTTGAGAATTTACCTAAATGCAGGACGGATTGATAATTATCATGAAAAACTCTCATAATATATTTGTATTTAAAGTCCCGTGGGTATTAAATATTGATTCCCAATAAAACTGGGCGTGATAATTATTAGGAAAGAAGGATTTCGATTGACTTCTTTGAAATATTTCAGTTTAAGCCCCTGAATTAATTATAGATGGACGACTATCATAAAAAGCTCTAATAATATTTATCTAGAATATGGACTGGGACATTCAATATTGATTCCCAATACTGATAGGAATGATAATTAAGAAAGAGGTATTGGATTGTCACCGATTAAGGGCGGGTGGGGATGGGTTGGGAGGTCTTTATTTGTCCAGTGGTGAGAACCTATCACGACCACTTACTCTGATTAAAAAGGTAATGAAAGGCTTAAGGCTATAAAAAACTTGAGGCCATTAGAAATAAAGGCAGAAACTTCCTTGTGTTTTAGAAAAAAATTGGTAAAAATTGAAACATATTCGCAGACGGAAGATGTCATGGATTCGCTGGACTGATGAGACATCGGGTGGCTGGGGCCAGGGAACGTCTGATGTCATCTGGGAGTCAGCTGAATATTGAGGCGTGTTGGCATAGGACGCCAAGGTTAAGCGAGAGATGGGCTTTCTTAGGTTCCTCCAAAGAATTAGATCACTTGTTACCTTAATTGTCACGTGACGCGTTAATTTCTGGTTTCATCTCCTCTTTTTTCTTTTCTTATCATTAATGCTTTTTTTTACTACCATGTCCGAAATTACGTACATGTGTATTTTGTTTCTATTTCGATTTCCCTTTTATACGAACTTTAGAGGCTTGCTATTTGTTGGAGTTTGTTGCCTTTGCTCCCAAAAGCCTCGCTTTTAGGCTTTGTTAAATTGACTATTCTTGCCATTGGTAAAGCAAGGATTAATAAAAAACGACGGTGAATAAATACAATTTTCTAATTAATTACGAAATTCCTCAAATACAACTTGTTCTTTTTCTAATTTATTACTGTACCTACTCAAAATAACCATTTAAATTAAAGATGTGTGATTGTGATTTACTGAACAAGCGGTAATTAATTTAGTGTAAAAATATACGAAGGTAAACAAAATTACTCCGTAGTAATTTACTGACAAAGCATTTCTTTTTCGGAATATTGCGGAATATTATCATCCTTGATCTAGGCACATGATGATTTGATTTAATTATCATCCTAGGCACATCATGATGATTATAATGAATTTTGAGAGGATATTTTGCTTAAATTTTAGCATTAAAATTTCTCATCATAAAAATACAATTTTCCAGAAACTGATTTTGTAACACATATTTAGAAAAAAACTTCAAAAAAAGAATATGCAATACATATTTTTATATATACGAGTACATGCCCAAAAAATGGCTTTTTCATAACAAGTCATTCAAAAAGCTAACATTGTTTACTAACTGATTTACCTATTACTAAAACTCTGTTTTCAATACCTAATAATGTTATAATCCAGAGGTTCAAAAAGGTTCGTTTTATACCCGACAAGGTTAAACCCACTAACACCCCCTGCAAGTTACCTTTTACCTAAGTTTGTACATTAATTGTGACGACAGGTATTCGATATTAATATACAAGGCAAGGATAACATACTGCAAAATCTACATCCTGGATTATCAAAGAGATTTTTCCTGTCAAAGCTTCGGTTATCAAAGGGTTTTAATGTATTTCGTGAAAACTTTTGGAAAACAGGAAACTCCATTCCCAATTTACGACAGGGTGTGTTTGCACTGTAAAATTTATCCGTTTTCCGATTTTACAAAGATAAACAATGTTTCATTAAATTTACAATCACTCTCTACCGCACTGTTATTAACGTAAATTAAATTTGGTTTAAATTTACCGCCTACATAGTTAAGTGTTAGCGGGTGCAGCCGCACTTTAGGGTTACTTTTTTTGTTTATTGAATATTCAATTTTACCATGAAAAATAGGTATATTCAACTTAATAACTGAATATTTCAAATGTATGATAAATATTTTACTAAACGTTATAGTTAAAGTTATCTACGAAACATGGTAGGTAGTGCAGCGGAAACAATCAATATACATGGTGTAACAAAACTCGTAGTACGACCCGAAAACTTGTGAATCTACATCACATTTGGTCTTAATAAAATGCGGGTTTTCATTTTGTTTTCTTTGTGGAAAGTATTAATTTGACTATATAAATAATACGATCGCTGGACTTAGATGATGACAGATCGTGAAGTCTGTAATTAATTGCCTTAATGTTCTGTGATATTATCTACTGAGTCTTAGCCATCTAAATATTTTGAGATGTTTTAATGAAATCAATGCTTAAACACACAACATATCAATATATAATTCATAAATTATGCTTATAATATGTACACATTGTTTATATATGCAAAATGTTATATTATCAATTTATTTCAAATAAAAAAAAAACCTTTGTAATGAATGTTACATGGGTTTATTTTATTCTGTTTATAATATAGAACTATATGACTCGAGTTTGGAAGACTGTTCTTTCATCTAAGGATGTATTGACACTAAAATTATAAAAAATACAGTAACATTTATATAGACTAAAGTACACAAATGTGCAACAACTTATTAATTGACTTATACAAAGTACGTAAAACTGATTGTTATAAGTATCACCAATAATAAACATTGCCGAAGAAGATATTCTAAAATAACTTTCCGATTAGTTAATAAGGTTTTGGAGCCAGATACAGCAGATGGTTTTCATCCTTTCTGTAATTTAATCGAAATGGTGACTTTGCAAAATAGCTAAAGAAAATAAAACAGCTTAAACATGACTTCTTTACGATTTCGTACGAGTTTTTTACAGTATTTCTTGGTGCTTTCGGTTTATTAGAACAACAATAAAGACTTTATGTTGAAAAAATCATTTTATTTATTAATTACTGATTATAATAATGTAGGTTCAAAATGTGTATTTTTAATATAATTATCAGTGTAAAGACATGAAATTTTGCAATTTCCAAAGATTTTGTTCAAAAATATTTCGATTTGTAAACTTAAAAAAATTACTACTGAAATTACTTTCCCTAATCCGTACCCAATGGTGCATATGGCACTGCATAGGTACACCAAGTACAGTGTATCATGATCATTTTATTATTCGAAAAATAATGCACTAGAAGGGGCGTTTCCATAAAAAAATTCTAAAAATTTCATAACACCACTTATTATCAAATTTCACCGTTTAAATTCTAAATACTCCAGCACTTAGGCCAATACACTCGCACTTTGAAACGTGTGACGTAGATGTCAAGTGATGACGTAGATGCCTAGTGATGACGTATGATTGACGTACTGGGTCACTAGCTGTCACTAGGCAACACTAGGCACGGTAGTATTTTTCGAGTATGAAATGCCACTTCTTTGAAATTATTTTTTGAAGGTTTTATTGCACGAAGGTATGATGATCAGTCATACGCTTCAGGACCAGTCTAAGGTATCACACATGCAATATTTATATGAAAATTGCGAATAAATATTTCACGTTGACCCCTTACGGTAATCGAACCCGCTACCTCATGCACGGTAGCCATATTATAACCATTTTTTAAAAAACCAGGATTTATTTGTTTCATAAATTAAGGTAATTTCTTTACGCTACACCCCTGGTGTTCAGTGATAGGGAACACGATCAGTGATAGGAACAAGATTAGAAATCAGTGGCGTCCGTGATCAATGTCTAGTGTTCATCACTGACCGGTCAGGATGTACTGGTACCTTGTATGCAGAGTTCATTAGGTTTCGATTAGCAGTTTAGCCTAACAAAGGAGAATTAATTGACTGTCGAGGCACAAGTGCCTGTAATTATTGACCTCGTGTCTGCTTATGCTCTATCCTGCAGTAATTCTACACTTTGCAGAGCAGAGGGCTGATATTGTAGTAATGGATACGCTGAATTCTGGGGTATCGGTTTAATACAATAGTAAAAATGTTTTTATTCCTATGGTGTTTGTACACCATGCATATTAAGTGTTAGTGTAATTAGGTAGGTGGGCGTGTCGTCGTGTCACGGCCATCATTCGGGTTCCTAGACCTAGTACAGTACAGTTGTCCATTTTGTAAATATTCTCCGCAAATAAATCGCGTATCAGTAAACGGGTTTTAAATTAAAATCAATAAAACAACTTAAATAGAAGATACCTACCACAATTCAAAAAATTAAATAAATTGATAAGTAAAAACAAATATAATTATTATTGATATCTCAACAGAGACAGAGAAACTATGGAAACGAATGTGGGTTATCTAGGCGTTTACAGGGCTTATGACCTTTCATTGGCTGGGTTAAGTGGCCACTTGATGTATTACAACATTCCCCATTCCGCCCATCATCTGACAACCATATATGACAAATTTTTGAAACTTCTATATATGTTGAGTTTGTACAGAAGAATCCACATGCGAGTTGTGTTTTCGACAGATTTTTAATATTTTTTCCCTATAGTGACATCTGTTGAGAAGATAGTTTAGCATTTTTGCCAATCGAACTTTATTGTGTGTATGTAAGGTTCATCCGAACTTATTTACTTACTAGAAGACGCCTGAAGATGTCTTTCCAATTTTTAATTTGCTGTTGTTGTTGTTACAAATATAATTATTTATTCCACCCCGCTAAGAATTCAATTGAATGAAGAACTTGTTGGAGTGTATAACGCATCTAACTTGCTACTCAAAAAAGCAGATAATAAATTTAGGTACCTATATTTCATTTATGATACCTTGGCCTGGCACTGCAGCGTAAGACTGATCATTGATCATCTTATCTTAATTTCATAAAATTATCAGAATATATACACCGGTGAAGCTACAATTTACGCAGTGCCCTATGCAACATTAGATACTGATAAGAGATAAAATGAATGAATATTGACGTATAACTACGTTTATTATGTAGCTGTTACTTATATTTTAATAGTCGATGGACAAATTGAGGATTTAACATTTTCATGGAAATAAATGACACGGTATTGTCGTGAAACGAAATAATATTATTCGCATTGAAAAATTATGTCGCTCTGTTTTTAACAACTTGTGATTAATTTGGACTGTTTTGTCGAAAAGCTGACGGAAAATGAATGAATCGGCTCGAAATTTAATGTCTTTTGTTTGGAGTGGAAAAAAGACTTAGAAAATAAGAACATAATGGAAATCTTAGGCTTACGCTTAACAATATTTAGAAATTTCGTTTCTAATTATTTCGTAAAATTAAATAACTTTAATTCTAAAAAATAATAACATTGGAGTAACAATAAACTGTCTTCAACAACAACATAGTTTATTATATCCACTTCGTAGTTTAGTAGTTAGCGGGATGAGCTACCATGCACGAGGTCGCTGGTTTCGTTTCCCGACGGAGCCAATATAAATATTTTTTTCTTCGCATAAAATATTTCATATATGTGATTCTTTGGACTAGCATTGAAGCGTAAGACTAATCATCTTGCCTTCATGCAAAAAATTATCTAGATTCTCTGCACTTAGTGTACCAATTGTAATAAAATAAAATTATGTATTTTAAAATGTTAACCGCTTTCAGACATCAAGTGTCTTTCATTTTAGAATATTTATTTTCCTTAAGCTGGTAGGGAAATCTCAAGAGGTGGAGTAGCAAAATTGGGGTCACAGTATAATGAAGAGGGCTACTTAACATGAAGCTCGTTGGACCACGACTCTTTGTTCGGATAGAAGAAGCTCCAAGGGTTAGAAAAACTGCATTTTGCAACCCTGGTTATCCAAAGTAGAAAAATAATTTAACCAAAATTGTTAACAAATAAAAATGTACGATATTTTCACTTAGTTAACTAAAATAATTATTAGTAATTTTTTTATTATATTTTTTTATGTTTTGAATTGACCACCATATTTTTAATTTTTTAAAATGGTTTTGATATTATGTAGGCTTTTGTTTTTTGTTTATATATTTTTATTTAGCTATAAAAAAATTCTTTTTTTTTTTTTTTTTTCATCTAAATATTTATAACTGATCACAAAGATGCTTTTATGTTTTAATAGGTATACACTGATTTCAAATATCTTAATTTCGTATATATAGTGTAAGAAAAAAAAATTTCTTACGAATATTCCAGCAAGCGGTTCTATTCTTGTTACCATTCCAAATAAAAACCGAGTGATTCCTGGTTGAATAAGGTAACTGCAATACGTTATTCTTGATATAACTGTTATTTACTTGTTTTTTTTTTATGTCTATTAGAGAAAATATTATCGCCATTCGAAGAACTAACACTTACCGAGAACGTATATTTAAGTATTTTCCATTGTTATGGAAATCTATGTTTGATTGTTGTCAACTAACTAATTTAATTAGTATACGAGTGCCTGGTCGAGTTACCCGTAGTAATGCACTATTTTACTGTAGCCAATCATCGACCAATTACAGTGCTAACTCACCGATACGAAGAATGCACGCACTGGCTAACAAGTATACTAACAATATTGATGTTTTTAAGACAAATCTAGTGCATTTTAGGGAACCGTGTCTGGATGCCATCGTTGGCGGTTATGAATAGCTTAGTTTTTGGGAATTACAAGTATATGTTGTGTGTGTGTTTATTTTCTAGTATGTGAGACTTGGAAGCCGCGATTTCTACAACTAAATGAAAGTGATGTTTGATATTTAGCAAAGATGTAAAAAAAACTATTATATTTATGGTTCTTGTGACAACTTTAACTAGAAGCTGGTAGATCCTCAATCACTTGCTATAGGGATATAGCATTAAACCTCTTAAAATGAGGCATATAGAAACAAAAACGGCAGTGTCCACAATCTTAAATTGTTGGTAATCACGAAAAAAACGTTTGTTTAGTTCTGCCATTCTGCAGTTTTTGTATTGGACACTGCCGTTTTTGTTTTCAAACAACAAAACTTTAAATCTAAAATTAAAATGGATTTATGCCGTTTTTTTGACAAACAAATTTTCTATGGAGAAAATATATAACTTTCCAAACAAAACTGCATATTAAACTCATTTTCGACTGCAGGTGGACACTGCCGCCTTTGTTTCTATATGCCTCAAATGTTTGTATGGGAAATGTTCTAAGCACTTCTGTCTTCCTCGATGATTCAGAAAATCGTTTTATAATTTATATTTAATAGTACGTTATAATGGTTTGATAAACATTTAGAATCAATGTAAAAACCCTGTGATGTACTGTATCATACATCAGTACACAGTAAACATACTGTACTGCACATCTTTTCAAAGCAATTTTACCACTCTTTCCTTTCCTTTCAAGCGCATTTTTCAGCTTAGGGTCAGTGGAAACCGTACCGAGTATACACTGTATACAGGGTGAATTATAACAAGTCCTATTTATTATTTGAAAACATATTAGAAATCATTCATTAAAAATCCCGTCGTCACCATCTTGCGATTGTTATCAAGTTATGGAGCTTTTTAAGCTTTATTTCAACTTAGTAAAAAAAAATCATCTTTTGTGAAATATCTATAAAACTCCAGGTAGGTACTTTATTTATCTATATACTTCTGAAGTCAAATAAAATAATAATTACCTACTTAATTAAATCAAAGATTTTTAAGGAATAGTTACCTGGTATTAATACCAGGAACAAATACATAAATAAAGGAAAATACAATATATTAATTATATTGTAACCTACTTGTGACAGCTTTTACTAGACGCTTTGTAGATCACAAACCAATCATTTTTATTTTATTTTATTTTATTCGGGATACAAACAGATGTACAGGTAAAACATAATATAATTAAAACTAATAATTAACAATAACAAGCCTGCCATCCAATTATATGTATCCGCAGGTAGCTTTAAACAGGAATCTACTTATAATGTAAATAAATATTTGTCATCTTAAGTCTGTAAGTTTTTAAGTTCCTTTATATATTTGTTATATGGGGTATTTAACATATCTAAGCTATTAAATTTATCATCAAACGCCTTACAAATTCGAGGAATCGTAGAATTATTTCTGTGATTTGTTTTAACTTTAGGTATGTGAAAAAGTTTAGGCAGTCTAGTTGGTCTGGAAGGGACACGGAAAGAGAGTAGATTAATTAGTTCTGGTGAGTCAAATTTGTTATTTACAATTTTATAAAGCAAACTCTGATCATTGATATTTCTTCTAAGTGCAAGGGATTCAAGGTTATAAAACTTTAATGAGTCTAAATAATTAGGGATACGCAAATGAAATTTATATTCAACTTGTTTAAAGAATTTTTTTCATAGCACTCTTTTAGTATTGTCGCAACGTTATAGGGACACAGCATTGTACCTCTTCAAGATTTATGGAGAAATGTTCTTAGGGATCTTCCTTACACTTCTATCTTCCCTAATTTAAAATCTTTGAAGAGATAGGTGGCGTGGCGTTTCAAATCACCTTGTACTTCCGAGGAATATAACTGTATATAGAAACAAACTGGATTCCTCCATTCTGTGCCCCACGAACTCAATACAGAAGTAAAGTAAACATAGTTTGCAGTCACAGCTGCCACTTAATGTTTACTTGGACTGGAACCTTTCAAGTTTTTCGTAAAGAATCGTACTTAAATCTTTCGTTACTTTTAAAGTGTAATCAAAGCGGTATAAGTTTATTTTATTTTATTTTATGTTGTTTAAATATTCATTTGTCTGCCTCGTGGTGTAGTGGTCAGCGCGTTGGGTTGATCGTACGTGAGGTCGCGAGCTCGACGACGAGGTCAATATGAAAATATTTATTTAAAATGTAGTGTTTCAAAAAATATTTCATGTTTGGAATGGCTCGTGTAGAATTTTTTGCATTTTCATAACGATGTTACTGTTTATCGACTGCCAAAATGTTTCGAAAAAATTCTCGCAAATACATCAAACTATTTTCTAGGGAAATACAAAACTTAAATATATTTTTGAAAAAATTTTATTGGATGCAATGGGAAATTGAAATTGATGTGCTCATCTTTATAGGGATAAAAATGCCAGATTTAGTTTTGACATCTTACTTTTCCGTAAAGAAACAAAAATCTCATTTAGCGACCTTATCTTAAGAGCGCCGCACGCCGCCCGCGCTAACTTGATCCAATACGTAGAAATACAATAATTGAAAAAAACACATAAATAGGAATAGAAAAAAAACGAGCTTTTTTTTCTAGTCTTGATTAATGACAAATTACTAATGTCAGTCGTTAAATGGTTTTTTTTTTCTACGATTTTAGTTTTGTCATTATTTATCCCTCCAAAAAAACTTATTTACTTTACTGCATAAAGAAAAATCCATTAAACTAGTCGAAACATCCATGCATTTTTCCTTCGCTAAAGGACCTAAGTTCTTTGCAAAGCGCCGCCGGTAAAGAAGTTTTCTGGTTTTCCCGCCAACTTTAAAGAGCCTTTGCCTTGATGCAATGTGGATTCAATTAGCGATGTATTGTAGGGAAACTTTTCAACAGTTTTCTTGTCTTGAAACGGGTCGAAAATAATAATTGAGTGGATGCCAAAATGGACTATTTAATTTAGGTTTTTGTTATCACAATACTAAATATATAATCGTATACACTTATACACTAATTAATTTCCTTTATTATCATCATCTATGTCTCACGAATGCATGTTTTACAAGGCATCCTAGACGCCAACTGCTGCCCAGAAATACAGTTTACGCCAGATTTACGGACGTAACCTGACTTGGGATAACCCACGGAATCTGGCGGCCGATTGCTTAGCGTAGAGCCAGTTTGTGGAGTCAGAGAGCGGATATGAATTATGGCAGTTAAGGCTAAAAAATAAGATATAGACGTGAAATAATCCATAGAGACGTTTTTAAACATGTTCAACTCCATACTCGTAAAATATCATTAAAAAACGTATTTATACTCCATATACTCGTAAATCGTTATATCAAAACATTCAAAAAACTTGTATTTCATAAATTAAGAAATCATTCATTCCACTACAACTTATCTTTTGCCGAATTTGGCGTTATGCACCAAAACATTCACAAATATACTTGTATTTCATACAAAGTTTCTGACGGAAATGAGGCAGAAGTCTTGTTTTAATAATTTCAGAGACTGGCTTGAATCCTAAACATACTCCCCCCGGAAAAATATGTTTAATTTTTGCTATATGAGACTAGTAAAAAAAAAAGTTACCAAAATAAAAAAAAAAGAACAAAAACTCCACTAAAGCACGTCCCAGCCAGCCATTCTATTAACTCATAACAGATCAATTTACGTCTATTATGAACAGATAATTTCAGATTCTCTTAAAACTGAAAGTCTGACGTGGTGCGTATAACACAATATTACATTAGAAAACACATGTCAATTTTTTTATTTCAAATAATCTCCCAAATTATTTCAAATAGGCTCCCGTGGTCAAAGCGCTTATTCTTCTTACGTTCTATGTATGGGAACGGTTTGCGAAAATAAACTAAATTGATTAAAAGAGAGTAATGCTATTTTTGTTTTATTACAAACACTAAATAGGTAGTAAATTTGGAATCGATGATATACATGTCAAAAGGTTTAATAATATTTCGTGTTGACTCTGTTATAAAATAAACATATTCAACTTTAATTAAAGCTGCGATTTATCAACGATCCAATATTTTAAATGCCTTAAATAAATATTTGTTTTCTTGAAGGCAATGTTTCAATTACACAAATCAAATACTTATAAAATTAAATGAAAGAGATATTTTACCCCCAGGGTTACAGAACTTTCATGGTGAATTAAATTGAACTGTCCCATCCGTATGTAATGAAAAACGTGAATTCGTATTCGTCGCTGTAGCGAGGAATGCTGTAGAGGACTTGTATTTCCTGCGAGGCCTTTAAAGCTCCGTGTAATTAGAGCGGTGATAGATCGGAGACACGTCAAATCTCAATGTAACGGAATGAACGGCAGCGAATAGCTAGAACACAGAAACCTGCATCTTTTACAGAACATTTTTATTTTTTGCGGACTTGGGTATTTTTTTTTAAATAAAAAAATTGGTTGTTTGTTTTATTGTTTTTACGCCCATAGGGCTTTTACATAGACATTTTTAAATGATAACACAGTATGTAGCTATTCATTACCGCCAGAGATGGCATCCAGATACTGTTCCCTAAAATGCACTAGATTTGTGTTGAAAATATCAATATTGTTAGTATACTTGTTAGCCAGTGCGTGCATTCGTCGTATAGGTTAGTTTGCACTGTAATTGGTCGATGATTGGCTACAGTAAAATAGTGCATTACTACGGGTAACTCGACCAAGCACTCGTTTACTAATTAAATTTATTAGTTGACAACAATCAAACATAGATTTTAATACTTTGAACAGAAAGAGCAAACCATTTAATATTCTTGTATTTTCTAATGTTTGTATTTTCAAAAAGTTATTTAAAACGTTATAATTTATGTTTACAATGAGAATGTTTAATTTAAAATTAATAAAGCGCAAAAAATTTATGTTGGACTCATTCGATGTTCTTTACGTGAACCCTGTAATAAGGAGACAAATGACCGAGTTAAATTCAAGCTGACTTCTTACTAAAGCAATATACAAAATTTTCATAGTTTTCATAGAAGAATTTTTTTATTGTCCTCAGTAAAAATCCCAATGGGTACTTTTATTAAAAAATATGATTAACGAAGCATAATTTTTCATTGAACAGGAATCCTAGGTCTGACATCTCTGTGACTTTTAATTAAGTTATAAATTATAAAAATAACAAAATTCCTATATTTGTCACGACTATAAAGACCTTAAAAAATCAACGCTCTCCCGATGAACTGTAGTTGCTAAAGATTATCATCGGGTACAAAAAATGATCATAAATCCATCAATATTTAAAAATAAAAAAAATGTTTTTATTACATTCCTTTGTTTCGCAATAAAAGTTAATAAAATATGAACAATATATTTCCATAAAATCTATTCTATATTATTTTATTATATCATAATCACAATAACATTAAGAGACCGAAAAAGGAACGATTGGATCCGACGCCAGACAAAGGTCTGCGACGTGGTGCAGCGAATTGCTTGGTTGAAGTGGAAATGGGCCGGTCACATAGCCAGAATGACGGACGACAGATGGACGAAACGCGTTCTGGTGTGGAGGCCGAGGAACCAGAGGCCTCAAGGACGTCCACAGATGAGATGGGTGGACGACATCAGGAAGTCTGCTGGAAGACAGTGGATGGGGACGGCGCTGGAACGGGAGGAGTGGAGACGGCAGGGGGAGGCCTATGTCCAGCAGTGGACCTCAACGGGCTGAAATGATGATGATGGCTGTTTTAATGCTTTTTTTATAACATTTAAGGTTGCGTTTGTATATTTACTATTGTACTCATATAGACATCGACCGAACTAAAAAAAAACATTACAAATAAATTTTTACTGCAGTACGTATATATTCAAAATGTTAATTTTTTACGACTTATGTAAAATTATGTTTTTTATAATATGATTTATGAATATTTTCAAACCACAACCACCATTAAATCGAACTTTAATGTATACTCAGTTGACTACAAATGAATAACATTACGGAGACTGAACTCTTTATTTCATTTCATGCAAATATTATGTTGAATTTTGAAAGAAATCTAAGATAATTTCTTATAAAACCAATGGAATCAAATGTTAAGTTGTATAATTTTTTTTTAAAAATCTTAACAATTGCTTAGAGAATTTAGAGTCCATACGTCATAAACATTACAATATTTCAGGATACTTACATAGGTTTCTAAATCTTTAATGTAAGTGTTACTGGCTATTAAGTATGTTGCATTAAAAATAACAGTAAGCTGTTAGTTTTTTTAATTTTATGAAGGGTATATTATATTTTCTTTAAATTAAAAAATTCGAGAATACTGTGTTTTTACTGAGGACTGACGGGAAGCTCCGAGAGCTTTACTGAAATGACAGCAACACTCGTCTCCGTGTTAATTAGATTTGATTTATTAGGAACTCGCGTAGAGCTAGTTAAACTTTAGCCCCATTAATAATCATATATACACATTACCTATCTTGTACCATCATTCATTTTGAGACAAAGAACGACCATTATTTAAAAATTAATAAATATAAAATTTACGCTAGAAGCACTCACCTCGTAGTTATTTATTATAAAAAATTTAAATAAAATAATGCTTTGTTTTTTTATTTACTTATATTTTAATGTTATGCTCACAGAGCTATGTAGGTATAATAAATTGACATTAATATTTCAGTGCACAACACAATGTACAAAATAAATTTCTAAGGATATCAAGAGTGAGGAAACAAGTGTTTATGTTGTGTATAGGTCGTATTGTGGTAAGTGTGGTAGTGTTGGAAAAGAGATATTTAAGCGTAGGAGACTAGTTTAACTACTAATGTATTTATTAATCTTTTTCTCCCGGACTGTTTTAAAAAACACGTGTTTTATGTCAAGGGATAATTTACAATTGTAAGTGTTTTGTTATTTTTGAGTAGTGGGTATGTTATTATTTGAGTATTTATTTCTTTCCATTATTCTTAAACTTATATTTTGGTACAAAGTAGTAATGCGTTTCATTTTCTCTGCCTACCCCTTCGGCGAAACGACGATATTTTTTAACCACTTAACTCCGTCATATGTGATAACGGCGGCCTCCGAAGCGTAATGGACTCACGATACGGAGGTTCCGTGTTCGATTCCCGGTGAAAATACAAAATAAAAAGAGATTTTTCTCAAGCCCGGGTGTTTGTGACGTTGTTCCCCTTTGCAATTGGGCCTCCTGGCCTGTTGAGTTGGTTGAATAAAAATTTTTTAAAACCGTCACTGTTTAATGAGTGATTTTTTAATGGCGACGTCGAACTAATCATCATTTGTGTTACTAGGATTGTCACAGTGGACTGTGACAGATATCCGATATGGAATACGTCATTTACATTTCGATAATTACCGATAATGCGATTTAAATCAATCGTTAACTCATTAATCTATATTAACTTGTTATGTGAAAACTATTTTAATTCCATCTGAAATATACATGGTGTAACAAAACTCCTAGTACAACCCGAAAACTGGTGAATCTACATCATTTTTGGAGTCGAATGTGTAATATGACTTTTGAATGAAAAAAAAATCTTATATTCTCACAAAAGCTTTCATAAATAAGTAATTGCATGAATTCTGATTAAAATCCGGCTTTTTATTTTATGTTCTTTATGAATAGTATTAATTTGACTAAATAGATTATATTTGATAACATCTGGCAAAAATTTAACTTCTTAATCAATTATCTCGAAAACGATGGGTCAAATAAAAATAATTGATTTGGCATTAACTTTTATGAGGTTTATAATTTATAATTTATTAAATAACAAAAGATTTTTTAATTTCACACCACACACGAGTTTATTACATATTCACTACTAGTTTCGGCTAGACCATCAGGATAGACTACTATCCATCGGATAGACTATTATCCATCACCACTACCCCCCCTTCCTCCGCCACCTCCCCACATTAATTAGTCCATAATATTACTATATCTGTATCTTTGTTAGTTTACACGTACACTTGATGATGGATAGTAGTCTATCTGAAACTAGAAGTGAATGTCTAATTAACTCGTGAGTGAGTGACCATCCCGTCATTTCCCCGAAGGCGTAGAGGCAGAGAGGGTAGAACGCCACACCACTTTATCCTGGCACACTTCACTTGCTTCCTCCACATTCATACATCTGCTCAAGCACGCACGTCGATTATTCCGCCTTTTCACACGGCCACTTTCAATTTGTTGTACTTGTTCATAACTCTAATATTTCAATTTTGATACTCCTTTCAAATAGTCGGAAATAACTGTGCCAGAAAGCGGAAGCAAGGTGTGGTGGAGTGGGATTCGAACATACAGATTTCAATTTGTAATCTGATAATCTACCACTAGACCACAACCCGGTTCTATTCTTAGATCATCGAAAACATTTCATTAAACAAGTCATATACTGATTTTATCAGATTTAATGTTATGTTCTGTGATGAAGTTTCAACTAAAGTAGTGAGAAGCTTATTATAGGCTATATTAGGGGTAGCTTGTTCCAAACCTAGTTACAACTTTTTATGAAGGGCGATCCCTTCGGCCATTCATATAAATGAAGTAATTACGCTACTAAGCCTTACATAAGACATTATACTTTAACTTTCATCGCTCGTGCATGAGAGAGAATCTGTTTTCGCGAAAATACAATCTATATTAATAACACGGTGGAGATTGGCTTGCGTTTCAAATATAAACATGTGTTTATCCGATATTAGGGATATTTATATCCTCCTTTCAAATAAACAAAGATTAAATGTGTTTTAAGGTTACTTTTCAATGAAAATACATAGATAAACAGACGACGTAGGTACATATTACATATATAATAAAAACTAGTTAGTACCTGCATATTATTTATTGAACACTGAGATTGAACAGTAAAAATTAACTTTTATCTAAAAAAAACTAATTAATTAACCATCACGACATTTTCCCGAAGGAGTAAGCAGAGAGGATAGAACGCCACACCACTCTGTCCTGGCATACTTCTCTTGCTTTCTCCACATTCATACGTCTTCTAATGCACGCACATCGATTGATTTTAACTACGCGATGGAAGTCATGTTTTTAATTTGTTTCTTCTGTTTTCTCCAATCTCAGCCTTTTATTCTGAACAAATTGAGTGATTACTCAAAATTATAAGTTTTGAATTTAAAAATTTGCTGCATATATGTGAAAAAAAAAATATGATTATTTTAAAAAAATGTTTTTGGTTTTTACCTCTTATTAGTACTTGACACATTATTTTTTTTAAATATTTTTAATATTTCCTTGTAGAGTGGAAGTCAAAGGAAAAGATTTTTTTTTTAAATGGCCTAATTCAAGATGAGTAAGGATATTTTTTGAAATCCTTATTTTGATAGGCATTCAGACTGTGGAAAATTACAAAATTTCATTTCAATTATTTGAGTACATAATTCAAGTCTTTAATCACTTTACCATGATTTTTTTTAAATAAATCTATCTGATCTGATAAAACGTACATAACACAAAGAAACTGTTTTGTATTTTAATAACGTATCATTTATATTAGACGTATGGCTTTTCTCATATTTAATAGAAAAAGCTGAGATTTTCACTTCTTTTGAAAACGTAATATAATATTTTGTTTTAATGAAGTTCCGCGGCTTCTGTAAAATAACTATTTCTAGGAAAAATCTCAATGGCAGGTAGAAACGGATGCTCATTACCGGTCTTAAAGGATTTCTTCCTGTAGACTGAAAATTCAAGTGAAATTATATTAACGGAGATGGTACCTAAAATGCGAATCACGAGATTTTTTAAATAAAGAAAACGTGAACATATACCAACTTAGAACTAATACTACTACTGTTTTCTCTGATTCGTACCCAATGGTGCATAGGTCACTGGAAGTGTACACCAAGTGCAGTTAATTTTAATCATTCACTACATGAACGCAGAGCCAGTCCAAGGTATCACATGTGGAATATTTTTATGAAAAGCACATTGAAATAAATATTTCACCTTGACCCTGTCTGGAGTCGAACCCGCAATCTCATGCATGGTAGCCATAAGAACTGAAAAATATATGAAAATTATTTTTAAGTTAATACCTATAAAAGGTAGTAACAGGAATTTTTTTAAAAAATTAAATCCGTGACATTTAAAAAAAATATTTTGTGCCACAACAGTGAATATTTTTTTTTCTTCTAATTATTGAAATATATCGTATCTTATAAGTGCTTATCAAAAGAGGCTAAATTGGCAGTTCATAATGGAGTTCTGGTACCAACCCTTATGTATGGTAGTGAAACGTGGTGTTGGAAAAAGAAGACGAAGGTAGATTGAATGCAGTTGAAAATGCGATCTCTCAGGCGAATGTGTGGTAAGACTATGTATGATAGGTGTACAAATGTCGAAATTAGAGCAGAGTGCAAGGCCGAGATAAGCATTATCGACAAATTTAAGAAAGGTCTTTTACGATGATTCGGTCATGTAGAGCGAACGAAAGAACGGCTAAAAAAAATATGATGCGACTGTGCCTGGATGTAGGAATCGAGGAAGGCCGAGAAAGACATGGCATGATCAAGTAAAACAAGTGCTTGAAAGTGGGTATGTAAGAAGTCGGAATAATCGACGTGCGTGCATGAAAAGATGTATAATGTGCAAGAGAGTGTGCCAGGACAGAGTGGTGTGGCGTTCTATCCTCTCTGCCTATCCCTTCGGGGAAATGGCGTGATGGTTAGTTAGTTAGTTAGATATATATATATTTATACCGCAAGATGGCAAGATACCCTAATTACGTGTATTTTTTTGTAACAATATTTTAAAAACGATACCTTGGACTTAAACGTAAGGCTGATCATCGTGCTTTCATGTAAAAATTATCAAGATTCACTACTTTTGGTATACTACTAATACAGTGCCCTGTGCACCATTAGATGCAGATAAGGGAAAATAGTGGTAGTATTAAAATACAAATTTTGTTTCATTGGGCAGCCCGGGTAGAGATATTCCTGGATAGTTTAAAGAGATAAAACCTGGATGTTTTGTGATGTTACAATAATAATAATAATAAATGCGGACAATTTTTAAAGCGCCGTTTTCGTGAGTAAATCACTTCAAGGGCGCTGTACACAAATTATTGGCATTCAATCTACCTTCGTCCTTCTTTTTCCAACACCACGTTTCACTACCATACATAAGGGTTGGTACCAGAACTTCATTATGAACTGCCAATTTAGCCTCTTTTGATAAGCACTTATAAGATACGATATATTTCAATAATTAGAAAGGAAAAAAAAATCAATGTATTGATCCTCTTGGTCTGTTGAGGTGTCTAAGATAGATATACTATGCTTTCATATTTCAATTATGGGGTCTGATTTAAAATTGTAGGTTATAAATGTACCAGAAAGCAGGAAACAAGTTGTGCTGGAGTAGGATTCGAACCTAGAGATTCCAATCCAGAGTTACCTGACTCTACCTCTATACCATAATCCATGTATATAACATATTTAACCTTTTAGATGTGTGGGATACATGTTTTCCCAGGTTTGTATTTAGTGCTGTTACATTTGCATTACATTTGCAAGCTAAACTATGTGTGGTTGAAATAAGGATGTAACCTTTGAGTTACGGGGGGTGAAATTTTAAGAGATAATTTACTTCTCTGTTGACCTTTAAAACTTCTTCCTAAAGCAACCCACCTTAAGCTAATTTCTTAGATGCTTCTCTTAATGCTTAGAAAATAAAGATTAAAAGTTTTTTTTAAATATTATACCTTTTGTAAATTAATTATCTTGGCAAGAAATTTCTTTAATGTGTTGCAAATGCATAAGCAAATTGCAGGGCCAAAGTTTCCAAGTGAAGTTAAGTCAAGAGGGCGACAGCATCGATCAAGTCAAAAGAAAATCATGATGCCGCCACCCTCACGATCCCTCAGTGTCTCCATATCGAAATTATCTTTTTTTTTTTTTTTTTTTTCTTTTTAACGCAAACATACAAAACAAGAATACAAATTAATACAGTCAACAAAATATGCCGTAAAAGCTCAAAACAATACAAAAGAACATAAGAAAAAAAGGTGTATAAAAGGACATGGTTGAAAAACATCGAGTACAAGTCACCCAAGGAAAGGATTCCGACAGCGGAGACAAAAGGGGGATCTCCGACTCAAAGCACCCCCGTAGGGAAAGGACGGCACAAAACACCGACTTCGCCTCTAACCCACCAAGGAGCAAGGCACAGAGACGGCAGCCCGAAGCAACACACCTGGTTACCTCAAGTCTTCCCAACGCAGCACCCAGGCCCCAACAAACCGCTGGAAGGCCCTGAAATTCTCCACATTCGCGAGGAGGTCTGGATTCCAGACCGGCCTCGGAACACATCACACATACTCCGCAGCATAGTATCCCTCTCGACACTCAACAGCTCACAGTGCCACAGAATGTGCTCGGCCGATTGATTCCCACCACCGCACGCACAGCCCGGGTCAGGGGCAAGGCCAAGTTTGTGTAACCTGTCCTTGAACTCCCCATGGCCCGAGACTATCTGCGAAGTATAGTGGTCAAAAATCAAGTAACTTCTGCCCATTCTGTCAAGCAAGTCGGGCATAAACGACCACGTCCATACCGGTCCTACTAGCATTCCACTATCTTGCCACACGCTAACAGATTTTCTTCTGATCTCACGCATCAGAGCCACTTTTTGTCCCCGGACGGGCACCATCTCAGCACCAAGGTGCGAAAATGGTGCACCGAGCCTCAGAGCCCGTTTGGCAATGACCTCTCGGACTTCCAAATCAATCGGCAAGATGCCCGCTATTACTGGGAGAGCATCAGACGCTGTGGTCCGATAGGCTCCCGTCAGCGCAAGCAGAGGCACTCGCTGCCCACTCAGCAGCGCGGACCGGACAATACCCACATCCAAACGATGAGACCACACCGAGGCACCATATGTGACTTGGGCCACATATGTGGCCCCGTAAAGCGTCCTCAGTGCTGGCGAGCGTATCCCCCACTCCACACGACTGATTCTGCGCAGCTGCGAAAAGAGATTTTTGGCCTTCTCAGAGGCGATTTTAACATGACCAAGATACGACTGAGAGCGGTCGAGGTGAACACCTAGGTACCTGACACTGTCATGAAACCGGATGTTATTCCCTTGCATCTTAACGATAGGGTTCCTCCCCCTACTCAGGCATCCCTTCATGAGCATGGCCATCGTTTTTCGAGGCGAAAACGAGAGCCTATTTCTTTCACCCCACTCAAGAATAGTCTTCAATGCTCTTTCGGCCTTTCTTTCAATCTCGGCTCTCGAATTTCCGGCAACAAGCAACAATCCGTCATCTGCATATGCAAAAATAATACATCCCTCAGGAAAAGAAAGCATCAGCAAGTCATCAAAGAGCACGTTCCACAAAGTAGGCCCGAGGACCGACCCCTGTGGGCAGCCCATATCAGATGCTCGAACAACTACGACGTTCCCGAGAGATGACCGAGACGTCCCTCCCCGCAAAGTAGTCAGAGATGACCCGGAACAGGTCCCTTAAGCTTGGTGAGAATCATCGACCACCATGCATTATCAAAAGCACCCGATATGTCCAAAAACACCCCGATCACGTACTTCTCACGCCTGCCGTTAACCCAGCCCAAGGCAGACGAAATCGCATGCTCAGTAGACTTCCCTCGGACAAATCCAAACTGACGATCGCAAGGCGGTGACAAAGTCCCATCCAACCTACTGCGTATCATCTTCTCAAACACCTTCCCCAAAAGAGGAAGGAGAGTGATCGGACGATACGCACCTGGATCCGACCTCGGCTTGTCGTTGCTCTTGGGAATAATCTTAAGCAGACCCTTTTTCCAATCAGTCGGAAAAATCCCACGTTTCAGAGAGAGGGACATAACCTCTGTAAGTTCGGGTCTGGCAAAACGACAGACGTGACGCACGATAATCCCGGTGATCCTGTCGATACCCGGTGACTTCTTGGGTCCTAGCCCCTTGACAACCGCTTCAACTTCCTCCTCAGTGATAGGAGCCACAGCAACAGGCCTCGAACCCCGGACCGCATGACTGGGAGGCAGACGAGACAGATTTCGAATCTGTCTGTGATGGTCTGACTCCGCACCCACAGGCTCCAGAGGGACAAGTTTCTCTAACAGTTTGTTTAAGGTCGAAGCAGCATCGAGACACTCGCTACCATCCGCAGCAATAATACTGGACAGAAAGCGGTCCGTGCCCTTACCATCTTCCCAACCACGCTGCTGAGAGTCCACGGATCGGCATTGCCCACCTCGGTGACCCACGCTCTCCAGCTCTCCCTCTTGGCAACTGCGATACCCTTAAGGTAGGCAGACCTGGCCGCGCGCATTGACGCCATCAGAGGGGCACCCCTATTGCTAGGGATCACCCCCTTTCTGACGTCCCCGCACTTCCGGTAAGCCCCCCTATAGGCTCTCCGCAGCGAGTAAGCTCTGGTGTCCACCAAGGAGTCTTAACTGTTGCACCGGGCTTAGTGCGTCCCAAGGCACGCTCCGCCGTCCGAACTACCGCTCTGTTAAAGAGGTTCCCCACCTCGGGGGAGTCTCAATCACCCACACACGAAAATCTTCCAATTCCTCTTTTATAATACGGCCAAATTTCTCCCAGTCGGCAGTTCTGGTCCTAAAGTGCCACGTGGCTCTAGCCTCTGATTCCGCGCGCCGGCAATACTAAAAGTTATCAGCCGGTGGTCACTGACCACCACACCAGGATGCACCGTCCAACCCCGAACGTGAGGAGTGAGAGGCCCAGAACAGAGGGTGAGGTCAATATTACTTTCACCCCCAGCGAGGCTGGTGAATGTGTTGGGCTGACCAGGTTCATTGAGGAGGCTAAGGCCGTAGGAGGCGATAAACTCCTCAACTGCAATCCTACGGTCCGCCCGCCCCACTCCTCCCCTGTCAAACCACATAGGGGATCTCGCGTTAAAGTCCCCACCCACTACCACCCGCCTCCCCCTGAGCGCGTCCAAGGCCTTAGACAAGCCAGCGATGTGAGGGCCAGGAGGATCACCGAACTTAAAATAAACCGAGATTAATACAATGTCTAAGTCCCCGAGTTTAATCGCCGCACAGACGCGGTCCTCGTCAGAGAGTCCCTCCAGGAGCAGAGGTCTGATCAACGGGTTGTTGATCAAGATCCCCGCACGCGGAAAAGCACCCTTCTCAAGAACCACGCCCGGCGGTTCAATCCCTCGGGTCCTACCACTCCAGGCATATTGCTCCTGAATGAGGACGACGTCCAAACACATGTCGAGCGCTACGCGCTGCAGCTCTAAAGTCGCAGCACGCGATCTCCCTAGGTTGACCTGACCAATTTTTGTCCCATCAGATGCCATAATCAGTCATACGCACTGAAGCATCTTCAGCTGCCTGAAGGGCGGGGCATCCACGCGATCCCGTGGGGTGGTCAGCCTGCGCTTGAAAAGCAGTGCACGAGGCACACTCGGGGGGTCGTCCCTGTTGGGACAAGCAACCTCAGCGTGGCCCTCGGCAGCACAGTGTCTGCACACTTCCTTCTGACGAGAGCAGGCACGTCCCAGGTGGCCATACAAATGGCACTTGAAGCACCTGGTAGCCCCCACAAAGTCTCGAACACGGCAGGCATTCCAACCCACAAAACAGCGACCACCAGAGATGAACGTCTTCCTCATCTCAGGGCTAACTGTATAAATGCAGTTTACAAACTGACCGTCCCTGCGGCCAAAGACGGAGACCCTCCTAAAGGTCCGCTTAACATCGTCGTCAGATACTCCACTGTCCTCTCCAAAGTTTGCCCGAATTATTTCAGCCATAAGCTCGGGCTCTCAGGCATCTCCCGGGGGACGTCATAGATGACGACCCTTGGAAGCCTTCCCTTGGGTTCCACCACGCTGAGTCCCTTGGAAGACAGCCTCTCAGCAGCACGCTTCAGATTTGCCATTCCCTGAGGGGTTGATGCCTCGACCAGTACGCCCGCACCTCTGACTTTGCGCACGCGAGCCGCCTGAAAGCCGTCCTCACGGGGACTCAGCGTTTCCAAAATAATCTTTTTGGTTCCCTCCGAGGAGGCACCCTCAGCCTCCTTTGGATAAAAAATAATAGCAGGCCGGATAGGCTGCGCCTGTCTGTCCCCACCCGGAGCTGACACCACTGCAGGGTTCCTGGGTTGTCCCCCTCGGAGGGAACCAACCGCCCCGGCATAGGTCAGACCGCCCCCACGAGTGATCTCAGACACTGCGGCTGACTTAACAGCCGCCAAGCTTTCAACCTTCCTCGTGAGGCCGGCAACCGCCTCCCCTATCCCTGCTGAGGCAGAGAGACCCGCTCTGAGACCCTTGCACTCCCCAGAGAGAGCAGAGAGCCTCAGAGTCAATTCCTCCACGAGTTCTATCAACTCTCTTCCTCCTTCCATGATTTTTATTTTCACCTCACTGCTAACACGTGTTGCACCTAATAAGTCTATCTTGGTGAAAGCGGTACGTGCCCTTGCCATGTACGAGGTCTCGGAGTCCATTGAGACCTCTACATCGTCGGACTGCCTCTCCTTCCTCTTCTGCCGCTTTAGGCGCTTGGGTTTGGCTCCCTTCGCTTCCTCACCACCGGAAGTGAAAGCCGAAGCCTCACCCTCCATAGCCTCCGAGTCCTCAGGCGCTGTGGCCCTAACTGTCGCACCAACAGCTGCAGAAACGGCAGCAGGGGAAACAGTGGCTGCTACCTTTTGAGCAGAACCAGGTCCCTCAGGAGGTGACCTCAACACGAGGGAGTCCCTCCTCCCGAAGGCCCTCTCCGCCTCTTCATCCAGCTCCCTTTCTTTTGTGCTCCTCACGTTCCTTCCTCTTCTTTTCCCTATCCCTCTCTTTTTCCTTCTCCTTATCCCTATCTCTCTTATCGCTCATGTCTTCTTGTCAAAAAAAAAAAAAAAAAACTTCTCAGAAGAAAGTAAATAATAATTAAATAAATTAAAAAATAAATATTACTACCAAATTGTTTATGTTTCGCCTTTTGCAACACTGGTCAGTGAATAAGTTAGTATTGGCACAAAAACTGTTATCTATACCAAAATACAAATAATAAAATCACCAAATAATAAACAAAACGTTACATACACACAAAATCAATCACACAATAAGTAAACACACGGTTTTAAACAGTTAACAAAAAAATATTTGTATTTATCTTTTATTTTATGGTCCTTCTTGTTTCTTAAATATTTCGTAAACTGTTATATATCCCATATCAGCTCTGAATTATGTGAATGGCACTGCGTTAGTACAATAAACGATGTGAATTTTTATAATTCATTTATTAACATAGATAAAAGACGATAGAACATCGAACTTCTTCCATTCTAGGTTAATGTAAGTTTGATTTGAAAAATCGTATGAGAATGAATATCGGAAATTCAAACCCGGGACATCGTGCATAACCTACCTATCCACTACACCTATTTAAAAAAACATTAAATACTACTACTCCCCCTTTTATGGTTAATAGAGTACTGCATTGATACAGTAAGTGCAGTTAAAAAATGCAACCATCAATTGGGTTCTTCCCGATAGCATGAATATCCTTGAAAACGCTATAAATATTTTAAAAGTATATTTTAAAGTAATTCCAACGATATAAAACACAATGATCAAAAATTTTGTTTTCATTTATAAATTTATGTTTTAAAACACGAAATTACGAGTGACTTTTAACGCCCGTTATTGGCTAATGACGTCATATCCGTCTACCGTGGAAGGCGGGAAATTCATTCCGGAGTGAGCGCCCATATTAATGTGACGTCACACCGCATGCACGCTAAATGGAGGATTTTGCGAGCGATTTGAAAAAGCGCTATTTCAAACCCGCGCAAAAAAATTCATATGACATCGTAAAAAAAAAAAAAAAATTCCCTTGATATTGTAATTTTTCAATCATTTTTTTTAAAAAAAAAAAATCGGAAAGAACCCAATTGTTTCTCTCAAAATAATGTAATTATAATGTTACGGATTTTTTTAACAAGTTTTTTTAGTTTTTATTTGTAATAAATGTTTTGCTTTGTTTTAAGTAGGTACCTCCTTTTCGTATTTTAACCATAAGAACTTTTTGTTACAAAAGAATTTAAATTCTGCATTTAAAAGTTTAAATGCAGTAAAAACTTCCATTATTTTCAGAAGAGTGGAATTTACCACAAACGGCTGTGTTTTTTCTCTTTAAAAATAAAGTAGCAGAACAGATATATGTGCTGTAGTTGGAGCTTTTAGTCAAGTTTCTACTTAAGATTATTAATTATATTGGATTTGACAATTCTTGCACAAAAATGATTGTGTAACTACCACTTCTACTTCTTTCCCTTATCCGCACCCAATTATGCATAGGTACGTTACTACATCAGAACACCATCTGCAATTTGATAATTTAGATAATTTATAACAGTCTTACGCATCAGCGTTAGTCCAAGGTATCACATATATGCATATGAAATATTTGCACGTGAAAAACAAGGTAGACAAAAAGACACAAAAATGTTAAATTACGCACGTAAAATTAAAAATTGCTCGATTTTATGATTATTAGTTCAGACATCATCATCATACCATATCCGCTCCCTATGTGGAGCATATGGAATCCACAAACTGCCTCCAGGCCAAGCGATCGGCCGCCAGCTCCCGTGCATCCTCTCAAGTCAAGTCCACGTCCCGCAGCTCTGACGCAAACTGCCGACGAATTGTCAACAGTGGACGACCAGGACGCCGAGAACCTGATGCCTTGTAAAATAGGCAAGCATGGTTAAGGCTCTCGGGAGGCATACGTAGTATATGGCCCAGCCAGCCGAAACGCCTTCGCTGGATGACAGTAACATAGATACCAAGGGTTGCTGTGTCCGTTGCCTCACCTCTGTGTTCTTTACAAAGTCAAACCACCGCACACCTAAAATTATTCTAAGACACCTATTCTCAAAACTCAGAAGTCTGCTGTCTTGGGCCCTGGTTAGGTGCCACAGAGGAGAACAGGATTATTTCAGACAGTGTACAAAAAAATATTTGAACAACAACAAACAATAATTTTTCCCTAATAACAACTGATTACAATAATAGGTTAGTTTTTTAAAAATCCTATGTCTTAACATGACTGTTGTAAAATGGGAGAAAATCCTTTCCTTTTCTCTGGAATATTACAGTAATCAATCAAATTGAAGATAACCAAAGAAAATGGATTTTTGTTAATTAATGTTTGAGTTGATTTATGTATGATGGATTATATTCGCGGATCAAATCAAACTTATCAAACACATTTTTTTCCCATAAAATAAATAATTTATCATTATTATTTCTTACTACATTGCGTGGTAAGTATATAATTTATCAAAATAAATGCGAATTACATTGTTTACTAAATAAATTTAATCTTAGCTTACCTCAACCTGTGTTATAAGAATGAAATCCTCAAATTCCAACTATCATTTATTTAGGAAAATAAAACGAAGAAATTAATTCTCAACAACTAATAAGAATTCGTTGTTTCTTCAACTCATTTATTAACCATTTTAGTCACCGAATAATATTTCGATGATTTTAGTAATGAATTTAACGTTCTTCTAAAAAAAAAAGAAAATTGCATAAAAGTTACTTTGATTCAACTTATTTTTCCATCTCATTTGAATTCTAGCTAAAGTTTCTTTACCGCTAACCATTCTGGCGTTTTCCAAAATGTCGCTTTTAAACGTTTTCTTGGCTAAAATAAGCCCTTTGTGAGATGCACAATAGTAGCATGATGCAGTTCGTGACACTAATGCAGTTTTACTTCAAAAGAATAGTTTGCAGTTTGCAGTAATGAGAAAATGATTGCGCTTGGCTTGGTGTATATTTACCAAACGAAAACTTTGCTTTTTGGTCCTTACCCAGTTCTACAAATCATGTAAAGATATCAAGTTTGTATTTCGTTTTACCAAAGGGCGGTTGAGTGATGTGTGTGTTTTGTGATGTTATTCCTTTTTGCAATATATGTAACCAAATAAATTTTAAAAATAGGGTGTCTTGAACTGTTAAGGTGGTGAAAATAGTAATATAAAAACAATTATTGTAAATTGGTAGATACTGATTTGAAACAATTAATGTTTTCTTATTGTTTTGTGCATGTTGTGATAACCTTTTTTTAATATCCCAGTAAACAATGAAAAAAATTTTTTTAACAACTTAGAAAACGTATTATGTGAAATACAACTTATTGCCAATAATCAAATTTGCAGTCTGACTCAGTTTTTTATTAATTGTGATAAAAAAAACCCATTCACAGAAATCAATCACACACACACATTTTGTTAAAATAATAGATAAATTTTGATTGAAGTGTGATTTTACTTTGAGATTAGTTAACCTTTTTAATATTTGTGAGTGCTTTAACTTGAAATATGTTTGGTCCATTTATCATTTTTATGACATGAACATTTGTGATGTACAAACAAAAACAATCGTTTTTTTTAGGATTTTTTTAAAAAGTTTTTTGATCAAATGTATGTAGGCACGATATCTATACATATTATAATCTAATAGCATTTTCACTGCGTACTTACCCTCGTAAATTCTATGAAACCGTGATTATGCGAAAAACTTTGTTAGATCACCGAAACTATCAATCTTTCTCTATGATGTCATTCTATGAACTGTCTACTGCCTATTCTGACTATTCTATGGACTGTCTACTCCCTATTACTCACTATTCTAGAGTATTGCTGTTTCATGCCGCAGACATTCAAAGTTCACTAACCTAGTTTTTAAATTAAATTTCCTTTATGCTTAAATTCCAATTTTTTATTGTATTCCTATCGTGGCCTACCTGGTACCTGGCGTCTACGTCATACTCTTGTAAAATGATCTTTTTTTTTATCCAACCAAAATTATTACTTGACCGAGTCATTACTAGTTAATTTTGTACGATAATATGATAAGTACGATGATAGAATATGTACTTCATGACCGCATATATTGCTGAATACTTTTCATTTCGACTGTTGGGATGTTTGGGGATGCCACGCTTACCAATGAAATTGAATACAGACAGCTACAGAAATTTAAAAAAAAACTGTAGTTTTACAAACAAACCCGACATAGTTACTCGAACCCCATTAGGTTCTTTGAGGCAGAGCCTTTTTATTACTTTTCGTATATATTTTTTTAAATTACTGATAAAAAAAATATTGGCAAGACTTGAACACTTGTTCATAAAATGCAATATTTATTACATTCTATTTCTTACGTAATTTGTAATATATACATTTTTTTATCGTAGAGAAAATAAAGTTGTATGTCTACCGTTTCTACCGTGCTAAGAGTTTTGAGCTAAGTGGGTACATTAAAGTAGACCAGTCGACACATGAAACTGCTTAAAATATCTATATATTATTTTCAGAATACATGTTACGTTAATTATTGTTTCTGATTAAATACTGTACATCATTTCAGTCAATCTCCAAGTTGTTTTAGCATACCCGTATCTGAGGCTATGACTTAAGCTAAACAGATTATTGACTACTATTTTAAGTTAATAGTATGTATATTCATTAAATGGACTAACAGATAGCTTGAACTTAGCTATCACGGCTCACATTCTGTGCAATTAGATACGCTTATCTACTTGTAACTCCACACGGATTATCTAGTGAGTCGGGGCCAGATTATTGTCATGGGTCGCTTCTGAGTGAGTCGCCATCTTTTGTATAATTAACTACATATTATGATTATATACGATATGTGAAATTTAAAAATAAAAAAAAAAACAATTTATTTTTAGTGCTTTCACAAAAACATCATGTATAGATTACGCAGAGAACATCGTAGTCTAAGCCTAAATCGAGAGGTGCACAGTTTACACCCGCGTTGTGCAAGCGGGTTTCCTGCAAGGCATCGGACTCTTCATAATACGATTAGTTATTGATAATCTAATCTCTTGTAGTAAATTTAACTTGTAAATCAGTTAAATAAATCAGTTTTCATAAGGAAAACACGATTTTAGCTGAACGGAAATGCTTCAGTTAAAGTTTAATAAACGTATCAACTTATTTTGTCTGTCTCGAAGTGTAGTGGGTAGCGCGTTAGGCTACCATGCATGCAGTCCCGGGTACGATTCCTGACGGTATCAATAAGGAACGTTTAGCACACCCAACAACATCATCATCATCATACCATATCCGCTCCCTATGTGGAGCATATGGAATCCACAAACTGCCTCCAGGCCAAGCGATCGGCCGCCAGCTCCCGTGCATCCTCCCAAAGGCAGCCCATGCCTGTGATATATGCCATATGTGTGAGAAATATTAGTGTAGATATTATATTATGACTAAATTGAATTAATAATAATGATAGGATAACAATAGTTAGGAAAAAAATAAATTAAGTGTAATGTAATAGTGATATTAGTCTATGTAAAAAATTTATAATACTAAATAAATATATATAATAAAAAAAATTTAAAAAAAAATTACACTGAATTTGACCCCTGAAGTTATGGAGAAAGCTACATAAAATATAAGGTATATAGGTATAGGGATTTGTGTTCAATACTGCAGTTAGTACAAGATGTTCACAGTTGGATGGTTGAACTCCTTCTCTGGCCTACTTCAGAGAGGTCTATAAAGGTTCGGCTCATTGAACTATAAGTTTCAGACAGTTTTCCTATCATAGTAATCCAAGTTTTTCTTTACAAACGTGTTGTCTCCAATTTTTTTTTTCATTGGCTAGTAAATTAAAATGAAAAAATACAAGATGATTTATGTAGGTGCGATTAATTTTTTTTATTGATAAAAATAATGAATAAGCGAGATATAAGGAGTAAAACTTTGATTTTTTTATTATGAGATGGAAGGGCTTCACTTCGAGTCTGTCTGTCTTTTTCTTTCTAATACAATCAAAACACGCATATGCGTCATACTAGTGCCAACATAACAATGGCCTTTATGAGTGGGCGAATTTTGTATGTAACTTTAAATTCTAAATTTTAACAAATCTCATGGGTATTCTTTCTTAATGATAAGACTCTATTAAACTTTAAAAAAGATATTTCACTTAGGTATACAGGGTGTAACAAAACTCGATGTACACGCGGGAAACCAGTGAATTTACATAATATTTGGAGTCGATTTTATAGAACCAAATTTTTTTTATTTGACCCTTAGTTTTCGAGAAAATTGAGGATGAAGTTGATTTTTTTTTCGATTTTTTTTGCAAATTGTTATCAAATATCGTGTATTTAGTCAAACTAATACTATCCTTACTTACCTAGAAAACAAAATTAAAAAACCTTTGAAAACTTTTGTGAGAAGAAAAAAAATTTTTTTTTTCAATCTCGGATTAAAAAGTCATATTACACAATCGTCTCCAAATACGATGTAGATTCACCAGCTTTCGGGTTGTACATCGAATTTTGTTACACCCTGTATACTTATACATATATGTCAGTAACAATAACATAGGGGAATTACTATGTCAACTGTACTCCCGAAATCCGTGGTAGAGTATATTTATATAATTTATAAACAATAAAACAAGTAACACTTATTACAAAGTTTTTTTTTAAAAAAAATTCGTTCCACAGTACCACTTTGTACAAACCAAATGTTATAATAATACAACTAACATGGCAGAGAATGTTCGGATACAGACTGAATGTTGGTAAGATAGTGTACCAAGAATATCTGGTAATGTATCTCCCCCGTGAGGTATTTTGGCACAAATCCAAACACCTTTTGTCGGGCATGTTTTCCATTTGTAGGTCTCCAAATTACTTATACCAAATACCTACATAAATATTATATGAGATTCAGACAACATACCGAGCCAAAGCTAAAGGCACGAATCTCTTTTTATGTTGTTTGCAAATACGAATTTAATATTTATTAATTATAGTTTGTTGTAATAGATAGCAGATTTTAGAGACAATTTCTAATCAGAATGACCGTTATTTATTATGATAAATACAGTTATTTATTTTCATAAATGTATATTTTTTCTCAACACAACAACAACTGACAAATAAAAATCTGATAAGAGAATAGTTTTGTATTTATTTACTTAGGTAAATTAATGAATAATATAAAGCACAAAATATATATTGTACTCCAATGAGTTACATTACAACTCATTTTATGGTATGTCATCATCATCATCATCATACCATCTCCGCTCCCTATGTGCAGCACATGGATTACATATATGTGGAATCCTTATATTTATGATATGTAGCAATAGTTAATATTATAAAAAGTGCTCTTTTGTGTTTTAAAAATATTCTAATATGAAATTATTTTATTTCATTAAAGATTTTATGAACTTCTAATCATTGGCTTATTTCTATACGGAGTCAATGCACAATTTGCCGATTTCAGGACATCGTAATATAAGGAATATGGTTTCACTATCATACATCTCAGTATAGAAATAGTCCACCGTAATGATACCCCGCCCATGTGATCAATATTTTCTGTGATACTTTTTGTAATCCAATGAACTCATTTTTTTTTCAAATTCAGTAACGATTGTTTTTCTCTTCCAGTGATGGGTCCATCAGCACCCGAGTGGACAGCATGGGTGCGCAGAGACCCCTCTGACACGAGGACACGGCCGAGACCCACCTGATGGTCTCCGCCTCCTCGGCAGACCTCTGACCCGAGCCTCCCGTCCACCACTAGACGTGGAACAGCCACGAACACATCTTCTGAGGACCCTCCATCCGCGCGCTGGACAGCCGCAAAGACGGATCGTAACGCTCTCCGACGGCCCATAGCATGAGACGAAACGAGATAGCTCAAATTGATAATCAAAGCTCATAATACATCACCTATAAATAGTGTACTCATAGCTCCAAAAGACAACAAAATGTGATAGCTCAAGATAATTCAGCGTAAATCAACCGTCAAAACTATTAATCACCTATATATAGTTTACTTAACCAATGACCGATAGCACGTGAAGATGACTAAACGAGATAGCGCAAATTAACCGTCAATGTTCTTGAAAACACATAGCGTATCTATAGAGTATTCGTAATCGAAACGAGATAGCTCAAATCATAATTCAGCGCAACAGAACATTCAAAGCTCGTCATCAAGATAATTCACCGCAAATCAAATCTATCAATGCTCATAACTATGCATGTAATGCTATTCATCAATATAGAATGATGGTCATCATGAAACGAAAGCATACTTAACCAACAATTGTCAAATATAGGAAAATATTATATTTATGTGCAAAATCGGCAATTTAATGCAGATGGTGACAAAATTGAATCAGAAGGATAAACATAAGCCAAAATAGCTAAAATCTACAGATCAATTAAGATCATAACAAGTCTTCTCCGATCATTAGAGCATGTAGAAAAAGAACTACGACTAACACTATTGAAAAATCAACAATTCCATCTAAGCTCATTTAAAACACTTCATCGGCTAATAGGAAAACGTGTAAACAATGAATACAATGCACAAAGTAATAATTTAAACGGTAACAAAATCAGAAGGATGAAAAACTTAAGCCAATCACCATGAATCTAGAGTCCCATTAACAATAACATTTCGTCAACAAAACGTATACAAAATGCAAACTAACATTAAAATAATGGAGACGGTAACAAAATCCAATCAGAAGAGAGACAAAAGGAACATCGTGAATCTCAATCTCAAGTTTTACCATCAACAGTCTACTGTTTAAAGATACATAGATTATACGAGTACTTTAAGCTTCATATGAATGATTTATCTTTCACCGTTTTCAAAAACACACGTTTTGACTAATTGACCAGAAATTTATTCTGCAAATAAGGCACGCACTATCAATAAGTTGGAAAGTAGACATTATGAATCGTGCTGAGGAAGACTGATCGTTGAAATATATAGTTTTCACGTATTCTGATGAAGTCAGATTGATGCTTATGTCTGCAAAATGCTTCTCTGTACAATGTTTTAGGTACAGAGCACTTAAACACGCGAATGATGAACTAAGAAGTTCTTTAGAGGAATATTTCTTCGCTTGAATTGAAACTAATGAATTATTGTTGTTTACTGCATCACACACGCTTCATCACTAATTCGGTCCTCGTAGAGCAATTTGAGTGTACGTGGCTGCAAATTTAAACTGTTAATAAATAACAGCACCGAACATTTTTCTCTTTTAAATGGACGATTAACAAATTCGCTTGAAACTTTTGAACGCACTGTGAAATTAAAAATAGAAATTAATCTTTTAAAAATATACACGATTAAAATTTGTATCCACTAAGTGGAATATTAAAGGTTGATCTATATCAAATGATATTTTAATGTTACGTAGTCAAACAATTTAATTGAATTATAAAATAATCGTACCCGATAAAGAAGACACCACAAAAAATGGAATAATAGTGTTTATCAAGAGTGAAGTGAAGAATGCATAATACCTAAGTAAATAATATCTCAAGTGGAAGGTTTACTGTAACCTTCAACTCCTGTAGATATTTTGTTTTGTTAGGATTCCCGGGTGGATTAGATGATCGTTGTTAGTTGTACGTGTGACTGTTAACTATACATAATATTCATTTTTTACGCTTTTGTATTATGTTCATTTATTATGCTATCAGTATACTTTCTCTGTCAGGTATTTATTACTTTATTACTTAACTTATCAAATAAAAGATGGCAATGTGATAATGAAATTATTTTATATTTAGGTTTGTGATATCTATGTATGTTTTGTTTTGAACTTCCTTTCATTTTATTTTTTTAAACAATATTTTTTAAATGCGCTTTCATTAATACTTTTGAGTAAAAATTACAGTATTTTATGAAAAGAAATTGGCGTAATACAAAATAAGCTAAATTTGGTGCCTTGTAGGCATTGGTGGAACAAAATTTCATAATACATCCTACTCAAATAATATGTCATTAATTATTTATTATAATCACTACTAATGCAAAAGATTTTTGATGTTCAAATTGATGTACAGTAAGTACTATTTTTTAGAGATAAGTCTGACTGTTGCGAATTTTCAGGATGATACATTCAAGTACCTAAAATAAAATTACAATACTGCGCTTTTAATGAGTCAACCATTATTACAATATCTGATAAACAAGCGCGTAGTAATGAACATTTTTTTCGGTTTTACAAAATCCTGACATTAGATTCACGCAAAATAATATCGTGTGCTTTGTACTTTGCATAATTATTTTACTTATAAAAGAAAATCTTGATTCGCGTTGTCGCGATTCTTAGTCAGCATTGATAAAACCAAATCCATTTTAAAGTAATATTAAACTAGAAATTTCTCATTCAATACTACCCCGTAATAATAATTTATGTTTATATGCTAGTCATAAGTAATAATAGGATGATTTATAAAGCGCCATTTCCTTCAGAAATCACCTCGAGGGTGCTGAAATACCTGCAGAGAAAATACTGTTTTTAGTAGATTAGAAATTTATTTTCCTTCTTTAAGGTTTTGTATGGGTGTCCTAGAAGTACATATTTATATTCATTGATTGAAACGTTTATGCCAGGATTATTTCCTATTTAGTTAGAATATAAAGCTGTATTATTAACAATATTATATAAATCACTAGGAATTTAATAAATTTTCAGTGCACGGGACAATATTACTGATATTTATACGTTATTTACTGTTTAATTATATCTACTTTTTCCATTTGATCAAAGGGCATGATGGTTTATTTATTTTGTATACGTATTTTAATCTCTAATTATTGTAATATTCTTATCTGTTATGAGATCCAACATATTCATCCTTATCTGTTATGAGATCCAACATATTCATGCTTATCTGTTATGAGATCCAACATATTCTTTCTCATCTGTTATGAGATCCAACATATTCATTCTTATCTGTTATGAGATCCAACATATTCTTTCTCATCTGTTATGAGATCCAACATATTCATTCTTATCTGTTATGAGATCCAACATGTTCATACTTTGTATTGAACAACCGTGGTAATATGCAGCGTTTGCTTTCCGAGTGAAAACACACCAATTTTTGTTTGATTACTTTTTTTTAATTTTTAAATTGAACTCACTATGATGAATATTTATATATAGTAATTTTATTTTTGAAAACCATTAATTTGTTTGTTTATGAGTGGAGGGGAGCGTTCTTCCTCTCTGCCTACCCCTTCGGAAAAATGGCGTGATGGTTAATAACTTAGTTAGTTTATTTATTATACTTTTCAATGTCATTTATAACTGTTGGTTTTCCTATTATATATTTTTTTTAAATTAAAAAATACACAAAATTAATGGAGTTTATCTTGATATTACAACATTTTGAGTGTGTTCAATTTTGCTCACAAATCTGGATTTCTCCCATGACGGGAGTAGGTATATAGTATATACCCATTGAGTATTTATATCTCTACAGAGATGAGGATGAATTTTTTTTCAAATCGGGAATATGGATATATTCAGCGTTTACAGGGCTTATGACCTGTCATTGGCTGAGTTAAGTAGTCACTTGACGTATTACAATCTTGATCATTTATTAACCTATGATGATTATGAGTCCAAGGTATCGAATTTGAAAAGAAAACGCATTTGAAAACTACATAAAAATAAATATTACAAATTGTTTTTCTCAGTAATTATTCTTTTATTTAAATTTCAAAATATAATTTATTGCACTTTTAGCTCCAAATATAAAATTTTCTATCATGCCCAACTTTGTAAGTAATATAATTGAGGTTCTGTTGTTGAAATATACCAACAATTAAATTAGCCATTAAATTTATTATTATTATTTGAAATAGTTTAACCATAAAATATTGAATTTATCTAAGGCTGTGGCCAATCACATTTATTTAAAGAAGACAATTATTATATATATATTTAATAAATTTTATATTCATATCAAGCACATTTTTAAAATAAGTACCGTTTCAAATATACACCCTTAACTTAACACCACGAATTAAATGCAATCAAACATCAAATCCTAACCTCAAATATGAAGCACAAAAAACATAACTTTAATTTAGATTTTGTATTTAAATTCATTCATTTGTGATGACTGTTCATAATAAATTCACATTAAATCAAATTCACGGCTTCACACAAACATGAGCTTAATAATTAAAAACTAAATAAAAATATGCTAATAAATTATTTAAACTGTTTGTTTTCTCGATAACGAATGTAAAGATATTTGATACAGGAACATGTTATTATATATAATTATTATTAACTGTCTATGACTATTAAATTAATCAATAACTGTCTATAATATGCTTCAAGTAGACTGAATTTTTAAAAATTATAACTAAATGAAACTGATAAATGTAGTTACTCGGTATCGATAAAGTTAAATACTTTAAGATAAATAATTAGTAGAAAATATTTGTATGTTTCAATCTTAGAGTATTTATAAAGGTTTGTCTTGTGAAAAATAGCTATCCATTATTTTCAGGTTAAGTATTTTTTGCACGGGAGTTGAAAACAATATTTTTAGAAGGAAATCTTAATGCAGATTTCACTTTGGGTTTTTTAATTTGTACCCATTAAATTGTGTGAATATGCGTTAAATAAAAATGTTTGTTCCTAAGGAAAGAGGCTCAGTGTTATTTGAGTAAAGGTATTTTTACTAACCATTATTCTCTACTCTCCCTAATCCGCACCCAATGGTGCATAGGGCACTGCATTGGTACACCAAGTGCAGTAAATCTTGTTACCATTATAAGCTCCCACTAAAATACGAAAATATTAAAATGCAAAATATTCATATTTTTAGTCTTGCAAGAAAAAAATGTGTCAAATGTAGAAAGATAAACAATGCTCATAAGAAATATGTATTTTTACTTTTTTGTGTCGTCTTTTCTATCATCTAGTTTCATTTAAACATAACTAGTGTTAATTTCAAAGTATAATAATATTTGGAGCCTCTTTCTTATGTTAGTAACTCACTTGACCCAAGACTTGGACCAAGTCCATAGATATCCAATTCAATCTCACTCGTATATTGTATTTCTTAAATCTACCAACATTTGGCCAAGCTATGCCAAGTGAGTTAAGGCCTTTAGAGATTTTTTATTTCAGTATTGTGAAATATGTACGGTTGCCCTGACAATATGATTGTTATATTTTTACATAATTTAAAAAGCTTGCTTGCCTAACAAGATCACGTCCTAATTATATATTTTGTCCTGTTAGAATAACGAACTAAAACCATACGTAAAGCTTATTGTCATATTAAGTGTTCAATTGATCGTGTCATTAAAGTTCAAAATAAAACACGTATTACTGGGTTTTGTCAGAGATCTAAGATTTTCTGGAACATCCCGGTAAAACTTGCTACTGTTTTTGATAGTCAATGACTGCTCGGAACAGTATGGGCTAGTTCTGGACTGCCCTGTACATCTGGGAGAGTCATTGACTGTATTTGATTATCTGTGACCACCTTTGACTATGTTTGACTGACTTTGACTATGTTTGACTGACTTTGACTATGTTTGACTGACTTTGACTATGTTTGACTGACTTTGACTATCTGTCACTATCTTTGACTACTATTTTTTACTGTCTATGACTGTCTTTGATACACCGGGATCATTTCTGACAAATCGGGATTGTCTGTGTCTATTCAAAATTGTTTAGACTACTCTACTTTTTTTACTGTGCACTACTCAACACTTTTTCAGAAAATAATTTACCAAACATATTATGTTTACCATCACTTGACATGACACAGTAATGTGTGTATCGACCTTAAATGACACAAACTTCAGTTGATAGTGAGATTAGAAATAATTGTTGCATTTGATTGAATAATATACCTATACACTAGAAATTTATTGATTATTATTAATATTACATACTAAGTATATTTTATGATATATGTATACTTTATAGAAAATGTTTTAAAGTTGCGAAAATATATTTATTTACTGTTAAATACGTTTTATCAAAAGCTTGTTATGAATATTATAAAAATATAACTTCGTTTTTATACACCTGAATTAGTAAAGTGTTAATTTTACTCACGAATGATTTGCATGTGATTACAATGATTGTGTACAACAACTGTCATGTTTATTATATTGATTATTTACATTATTTCATAATTATATACACATTTATTGAGAAAATGCACATATGGATAATTCAAACAAAAAATATTGGTCAAAAAACATTGCGTACCTATAGTATTTTAAGTTTTTTTTAAAGTAGCTAGGTATCTATTACTTTAAATAATATAATGGAGTTGAAACTACAAAACGGTACTTGATTCTGAGTCTTTTACTACAGAATCACAGGAAAAGTAAAACAAATTAATTTTTTGTTTAAAAATATTAATAATTTTTTTAATATTTTTATTGATACTGTTATAAGACCTTTACATTAACTTGCGTCAGTACACATACATTAACTAAGGTTAGCACAGCATTAATGAGCAATTTGATTCTAAGCATATTCTGAGATAATCAACAATGACTTTTTTACAGATGGAGAAAAATTTTTTTTTTTAAAGTTGTCAAATGTCATTATAAATCAAAATGCTTTTTGAAATATTTTTTTATTATAACAGAGTAATTATCGATGAGATTTTTTTCCAATCAAGAAATCAACTACCTACCTGTTAATTAGTAGTTCTGTAATGATACAACATTATAAAACTTGAATTTTATTCGGAATTTGGAATTATTTTTGAGAATTAACTTTATGTTAAAAGTTTAAAAACCTTTTAAAAAATTTAAAAAATTATTTTAAAAAAAATTTTTTTATTTTTGGGTTTTAAAAAAAAGAAAAAAATTTTTTTTATTTTTAAAAAAATTTTTGTTTTTTATGACAATTTTTTTTTAACCCAAAAATTTACAAAGGTTTTA
>JAGVSP010003798.1:0-36787 GCA_022494985.1 Micrasema minimum
AAATTAACATAATGCGTTTTTTACGTTTTCCGTTTTCGTTTATTGAAAAGAAAAGTTATTTTCATAATTCACATGTGTACTAACTTCGGTTAAAGACCATTTTTATTAAAATTTTATTAAAGAAGAAGTTCTATTAAAAATAGTTTATAAGACAAAGTCAGTTTCTCCATTTATTTAGTCATGTGAATTTTCAAATGAAAACACGTGAATTTAACCATATTTTTAAGCACAGTAAGAACTCGAACATTGATGAAAACAATGTTCTGAAGTTAGTGATTTCCGCCTGAACGATGAAGCCTTGTTCGTGGTTATGCATTTTTTAATGAAAAGGTAAGTAATTTTTACGCTTCTGCACCTAACACAGGCAAGTTATGTAGGTCATTTTAAATTTTATTTTCAAGTTTGATTTTACTAATAAATAGTTTACTAAAGGCCGGTTGCACCAAAAAAGTTAAAGTCAAATAATAATAGTTCCTTTGCAATCAATTTTAACATAAAAGGAACTGTTGAATTTATCCCTGACATTAAATTTTACTTTTGTTGGGGAAATCGGGCCTTACAGTTTTATGGAATAAATTCCAATTCGTTATTTGAAATACTACAAACCTTCCTTTTCTTTTTCCCTTATCCGCACCAAATAGTGTAAAACCAAATAACAATAATAATAGTGAATTTAGTTGATTTAAAGGTGATTTATAGGTGTACAAATATCGAAATTAGAGCAGAGTGCAAGGCAGAGATATGCATTATCGACAAAATTAAGAAAGGGCTTTTACGATGGTTTGGTCGTGTGGAGCGAATGAGTGATGAAAGAACGGCTAAAAGAAGTTTAAATGCAAGGGTGCCTGGATGTAGAAGCCGCGGAAGGCCGAGAAAGACGTGGCATTACCGAGTACGTCAAGTACTTGAAAGTGGCGTATGTGCATGAGAAGATGTACGAATGTAGAGGAAGCAAAGGAAGTCTGTCAGGACAGAGTGGTATGGCGTTCTATCCTCTCTGCCTACCCCTACGGGGAAATGGAGTGATGGTTAGTTAGTTAGTTAGAGTTGATTTAAGAGAATCAGTCTTACCCTTTTAATAATAGAATCATTACATGGGTTGTCCCGTTTATTCGAGACGTTTGGTGTATGTAATTCCGCTATAAAAGTATACGTATTTCTGACCATAAACGTCAGATTCTCGTTATGGATGTCAAAATTACGGTTGAATTATGGAGTTATGGCGTCAATCCCTCCAACACACGTGACTTTCTCAAGTGACCAGAATTAAAGGGGCGTGGCCAAGAGTCATGAATAATTAGGGACAAAAATTCGAAGTTTTTTCGCCTTTTTATTCTCCACCTAAATTAAAATCAATTAAATCAACAATTAAAACGTCTTTGGTATGACAGAACCGGTCATTAGCTCCGACTTGATTTAAATATGCTGTCACGAAGGCTTAATAATATGCGTGTTTTTTTTACGTTCTGAATAAAGGTATAACAGAATACAGGGAATAAATTCCTCGAAATATTTTCAAGCCAAAATTTTTATCTACAGTTTTAAATGTCTTGATGCTTTTTAAAAAAGTAAGAATTTGTACCGTACACTATGTATTTTTGGAGATTTAGATATATAATTAGTAAATACATATCTATCGCCATGAGTTGTAGCATTAACAATTTCACATTCGAAAAAAAACACAATTTGCACAATACAATTTATAAATGACACAAAATTGTGAACTAAATAGATGTTTTAATCAAGTGGGTACATATTAGAAATTTATAATTGTGCAAGGGTCTCACATTATCACTTACATTTATTATTAACACAAGTATTTGGAACCACTCCAAATGTTGTTTATAAAAATTTGCTGCTAAAAGTTAAACGCATAACAAATTGAAGAGTCCAGGCGTTTCTTAGTAGGCGATATAATTCGGTAAGAATCTCACAATAATAAAGGTTTCTGCTAAAATGCTTAACAATGGATGACAGAGAGTTTTCACATGTGAAGCGTTGCGCCATTTTACTGTTTATATACAAGTTCTGATAATTGGCAGAAATGGATAAGAAATACTAGCGAAATGGGGAATGTTGTATAATACATCAAATGGCCACTTAACCCAGCCAATGACAAGTCATAAGCCCTGTGTGAACGCCTAGATATCCATTTTCCCTTCTAAACTTCTTCGTCTCTGTTGAGATATCAATTGTAATCAAAATATTTTTAATACTAGATACCCTTACCGACAAACAAAATTTGCTTTGACGTCAATTTTATCTTTTACCTATACATATTTTTAATGAAATCCTTAACATAATAAGGTTTGTGATTTTAATTTTTATACCGATTGAGCGAAATAGCTCTCGAAAATCAAATACCTATAATAAAATCTGTATAGGTACTTCATATTATGGATAGTTCTTGGAAACTTTCAATAAATACGAATAATTTATCAATAAGTATGAGGAAAAGTTGAAATGCGGTTTGGAGTCGTAATCCTACACGAGCTTCACAAACGGGACAAATCTCCCAAGTACGATCCATCAACACAGGAGAAAACATATAGAAAGTCTCTGAGAATCCATCAAAAACATTCACTTTTGTTCGCATTGAGTGATATAAAATACATATATATTTAAAGAAGGATTACCCTCGACCACTCCATCATATTGATTGAGGAGTTCTGGACCGCCATTGGTCACTTCTTCCTCCCCCTCCCCTTCCCCACCCACCACCCACACTCTGGCCTAAAAGGGAACCCTCTAGACTAGCAAGAAGCCAATTGACAACATTTCAAAGAAAAAGGATAGTGCAATTGTGCTACTAATTTTGGTACGAAAATAAAAAACCTTTGCGTTGAAATCCAGCCTGATTTTTTATTTTGATTTAATACGCCTATATAGAATCGTGATTTTTTTTAGAAACCACCTTAAATTTCTTTGAAATTTGCCTAAGGTATTTACTAGATGTTAAAATAAAAAAAAGTTTTTAAAAAAATGGCATAAAAGCATGTTTGAAGTATGCCATTATTGGGAATTTTCTTCAAATTCGCTAAATGTGCAATTCCTAATAAAGTCGTCGATTTTTTTACATATTTTTTTAAATATATTTTATTTATTTAATACATTATTTAATACATTTTATCTACACACCAAGGTACTTTCGGTAATATGAAAACTATTATTACCTACGATAAAAAGTACCTACCCAGCCTTTCTAAAATATTTTTGTACCTTTACTTTCTTTTGAGAATTTGTACCTAGATGGGTCTAAAAAAATAATTTAAAAATAGATACATTTCTAGTATTACGAATAATAATCACAGATCACGCCCTCGGGGCAGCACATTAAAAAAATGTTTACTATCATTTTTAAAAATGTACGCGTGCGGTTTAGTATAAAATTTCATACAATGATTATTATTTCTGATTAAAACTCACAAAATCTCAGCTTAATATTGCATTACATCTTCACTAAAAAGGTTTCGCTCCTCTGAAGGGCTATTCGCTATCCAGTGAAGAAGGGTGGCCGCCGAACATCATCCAATTCATTTATTATAGACAGACAGTCGTACACAACATTCACGAGGCGTATGGCGAACCGATCCAAACAGGGTTGTTACCTTCGAACAAGAATTTCAGAGAAGTGACATACTTGAAAAATAATACCAGGTCTGAGGTGTCTAGTTACCCACTACGTAACTCATTACGTCATCAATAGGCATTCACGTCATCACTAAACATCTACTTCACACGTTTCTTGTATTGGCCTAAGTGCTGGAGTCTTAAGACGGTGGAATTTGATAATAAGTAGTGTTATAAAATTAACCCTGGGAAAAGTATATTTAAAAAAAAATGGTATGGAAACGCCCGCGCCCCGTCTGGTGAATTATTGTTCAAAGGTTGTTACAAATAATACTAATAGACCAGTCGATATAAATATGTAAATATATTTGAATGGAGTAGGTTACAATAAGTGCACTTCGGGGGATAGTGTTATAAATAAAAGATAAAAGTTAGGAAACATTATTTACAATAATTATCCTCGATTTCTTATTGATGAATAGCCAACAAAGCAATCAAATAAAATTTTAAGCGTGTACATAAGCGATTTTGTACATAATTAATTATTTTAAAACTTTAACTAATTTATACCTAAAACTAAGGATTTCTTGTGTACCATACTTTATTGTTAGGTATCCTTAGATATAAATATTTATCTTCATCAAAAGATCATTTTTTGCTTAGCGTAAAATAGCAAAAATAGCTTGGTAATATTTTAAGACAATTATCATACAATAATGTTTTTTTTAGTTCAGTTATACGGGTAGGTGTGAACGAAAATATAGTTATATACCAACATTACAATAATAGTAAGATTTGAAAAGAAACTATGTGCAATAAATTAATCGAAAATACATGTTTATTTATTTCATGTTGAATAGCATAGCATATTATTATAGTATGGCTTCTATCTAAACAAAAATTATCTGTTCTGAGATAGAACGAAAATGAGTTTCTATAATTATAGTTTTGAGTTGATATATGATGATTTTTTTTGATCAGCAGACAATATCGCACCCCTTATCAGTTCATGCTACAAAAGTTATCGCCATGAAAATATATACCCACTGAAGAGTAACACGGAAACATACTCATGAAGATATTTAGCGGCCAAAGTGCGAAGGGAGGACCTCGCTTGGTGGGGAAGAGGAGAGAAGAAAGAAAGGGGGGGAGGGGGCACGAAAGAAGAAGAGAAGAAGGAGAGAAGTGAGACAGCGGACGCGGACGAGATAGAGAGAAAAGAGAAAGAAACTGAACTGGACTTGTTTGTTAAACTCGGCGCACAACTTATTTTCCGCGGTCTTCTGAAGAATGATGGATTACCGTCCCCTAACTCACACCCCTGATCTTCCTGATCTTCTCTTTCCTTTTATTCTCAGCTCCCGTAAGAGCTTTTCCCTTTATGCTCTGCCTTCCTCCTGACCACGCGTTGTGTTTTCCTTTCGACCACGTGAAATTATATGGAGGTGTGGAGATGTGAAATGGCAATATCGAGATGACAGTTGGGAAAAAAGAATTGGACTTTTGGATAATAAATAACTATACTGTTAACGTCAGAGGAAAAGGCTTTTTTTTATAAAGTATCACTCTTTTCTATAATATTTATTAACTCTTTAATCATTTCATTAAAAGTACATACGAGGTAGTAGCAAATCATTTAAATTTTATCAATTTATCGCGAAGTTACTACTCCAAAATCATTACATAATTTTCGGTTAGTGGTACATAAAATATATGAGTTCATATATTTTTTTATTTTTTTTTCATATTAAATTTTTTTTTTTTTTGATTATATACGTTGTTTCCAAACACAAAAACCCTTTTATTGAAGTTATATAGTAGACGTTATTGCATTGTAAGATGCATACTTTTAGTTCATTGACGACAAGTTTGAATCTCAGCAAATTGCGAATGCCAAGATTAAAGCATTTGTAAACATCTTAATACAAATCTTGAAATTTGAGTCAGTACTAAAATATTTTATTTAGGATTGCATTCTGGCATATTTTGGTTTACAATTTAGTTAAACAATTCTCACTGCTGTCCTTATCCACATGTCAGCTAAGCATAGAAGATGTCCCTGTTATCTCGACTAAAGCGTTGCCGAGCCTAAATTTTGCTTGAGAAAAAATATACCCGAAGTTTTTTTAAAACAGTTAATTTATATTGAGTAGATTATATTGAGTAATTTACCCAGTCTCGGCAATGCTCGTGGAAATAATAAATTATTGACATTATATAATTTAAAAAAATACCCGGAAAAAGCTCGTAACTGGCCTCCATAATATTTCCCAGCGCCTCCCAAAAATCTCTTCTGTTTATTTTGTTTTATTTCGTAATGAAAGAGGTAAAGTTACCGATGATCGATCTGAAGCCATTTCCTATTCCTCCCTCATGTGTTTATCAAGACTCCCACGAGATGAAGACGTAATACAATATACTGCCGTAAGTACCCATATTATCTGACGCTGGCCGATATTATTCCTACATCACTTCGCCAGCTAACAAAAGGGAACTTTCAAAATATTATTAGCTAATTTCTTGAAAATGTAGAAAAGTCTTTTATATTTAAATAAAGTATCCATTTATAAAACATTTAGTATCCGACATACACATTAAATGTACTTTAAAGTACTTTATCTTACTTACTAATTTATAAACAATATATTATTTTTATCCCATTTTTTGTTTTTGTATTTTGTAAGTTCTTTTTTCATTGTCCTGGTTCAACATCTAACCAAACACAGTAACTCGACTATACCACGATTACATTCATTAGGCAATAAATATGAAGAGACTGCTGATATTATTATTTCTAACACTCTGCAAAAGTATAAGCGCTCAATGTTAAACCAATTTATGGCAGCTCGATCAGGTAATCTTGAATTGTAATTTCCTTTTTATTAACTTTTATAGATATGTATTTTGTAACTTTTTTCAACTTGTTTTCGAAGTAGTTTATTCATCTTAATACCCAAATTTATTAAATTGTAATGTAACTTAATAAATGTACTTTTGACGCAATGTAAATTAATGTAATTGCATTGTAACTTAATAAATGTATTTTGATGCAATGTAAATGCCATCAGGCGTATATGTGCTAATAAATTAATAAATAAATTGAAAAACATTTTAGATTTAGGTACGAGTAGTTATGGAACCTAAGATATCTATAAAAATACATTTATATTACTTAAGTACTTTTTAAAAATACATATTTTAGATCGTACTTTTCCCATCGTTCCATATATATTTTCAACCCACCTTAATAACCTTACTGGTTCACAATCAGGTATAAAAATAAGTACATACTTACATAAGTATAAAAATAAACATTTACGGCAATTATATGCACTAATTATTTACGAAAACAGCAATAAAATACTCAATAAATCGGCAAAGTTTAAAGATTCTGGTTTCAGGCTTTAATCCTTTGTTGAGACGAATGTGGTTTTTGCGATGTTTTTCAAGGACAAACTTTGACTATCACTTACCCATTATACCACCCTGTTTGTACTTGTAATATTTATTATAGGTCTAATAACTCTTTTGCCGCTGTTTTATGACTATCTTGCTTAACTAAAAGGATGCATTTTGAGAACGAAATTTGCAATCTGTACTAACTTTCATTTTCGTATTCATCTTATGTGAAGCGATAATGTGGGAATGTGATACTTTTTTTAGCGCGTAATTTAGCAAATCTTATCAAAGTTGTTTTTTCAAAAATTATGATATTATTACATAAAATTATTTTGTGTATGTGATATGTGCTTTTTAAATGAAATAAAAATAAAATAAAAAAAAATATACCTATCTGTGTCCAGAAGGGCATATAAACATCAGTAGGTAATTTTATATTAATTTATGCATAAATTATATTTTTAAACAGGTACATACCGAAGATCGTTTTGGTTTACCTAATTATATTCTGAATATTGGTTTAAATAAAATACTACTAAATATTTCTTACTATTTTTAAAATTGATACTTCAAAAGCATTGTGATTGGTTGCACACTTTTATTGTAGATCCATAATTTTATTGTTTGTGATATATTTGTGCTGATTATTAACCAAGCACGTGAATTCTATATCCAATAAAATGTATAATCAGTATTTAGAATGTAATTAATATTCAAAATAGTGAAAAAGCTGAACGATTGATAGTGACATGTTGAATCAACCGTTATAAACATAATTTTATTTATTATTTTTCGAAATTTATGTAGAAATACAGATCACTTAAACAACTGTGCAAATCTTTTGAAATGCAAAAATGCAATATTTACACGGTTATGGTTTACAATAACATTTCAAGGTTATGGCTTACAATAACTTCTCCACAATAAAATACTTTACTTTTGCCGAAGGGTTTTGCTTTTTGTGGTCATAAATTGTAACATTGTTTTTGCACACAGCTTGCTCAAGGTTAGCATATTCAAATTTATGTCCCAAAATGCGGAAATGTCTGAAAGGATGTTTGCTGGTTTTTTTTGTTGACGAACCCCTCCGTTGCAATTTTAAGATGGCTCTGGAAATCTTATTTGCGTTTTTCAAATTCTTGTAACATTTTACTAGAGTATTTTAGATATTCACGCTTTGAATAGCTGATAAAATTTATTTCTTTATTATATAATATTAAAGAAATAAAGCTTTTAGAAAGCTAAATTCCACATTCCGAAGCTCCATTCCCAACTCACTCAAGACTCGAGTATTCAACCAATGCATTCTGCCCGTCCTTACTTATGGCGCGGAAACAATAACTCTGACCAATCAATCCTCCCATAAGTTGCAAGTTGCACAGAGGAGCATGGAGAGGATTATGCTTGGAATAACATTAAGAGACCGAAAAAGGAACGATTGGATCCGACGCCAGACAAAGGTCTGCGACGTGGTGCAGCGAATTGCTTGGTTGAAGTGGAAATGGGCCGGTCACATAGCCAGAATGACGGACGACAGATGGACGAAACGCGTTCTGGAGTGGAGACCGAGAAACCAGAGGCCTCAAGGACGTCCACTGATGAGATGGGTGGACAACATCAGGAAGTCTGCTGAAGACAGTGGATGGGGACGGCGCAGGATCGGGAGGAGTGGAGACGGCAGGGGGAGGCCTATGTCCAGCAGTGGACCTCAACGGGCTGAGATGATGATGATGATGATATAATATTTGCATGGCATAAATAAACGGAATTGAAAATTTTACGATATTGTCTATTAATTTCATTTCAATATCTTAAATCATTACCTCAAAATACGTATTACTAAAATAAGGAAATTGATGATGACGTTTTTTATTCAAAATAATTTTTAAACCCACCTTCATAAATAGTATTACAAAAAACAATATCGCCTTTTTTTTTACGTAAAAACGGAGATATGGCATAACTGTGGCCACATTGGTTAAGCACTTTACTAAGCTTTTTGTGGTTATAAATTACAAACTGCAGTTTAAAGATATGCAAAAATTTCTGGAATAAGACAAAGGAAACGTAAAAGTGACGCAAACAGTTTAAAGCAATAATGTAAACCATAACGGTCATGGTATGCAAAAAGTGGAGCATAAATCAGACAATATATAATGCGATAATAACAAAAGTGCACAAATCTGCATAATACTTTTAAGTAAACTTTCAGAACAAGGGATTCTAAAAAAAAACTCAAAATAACCGCATTGTTTTGTGTCTTTACCTAGGTACCTAGGTACATTTAAAAACCAAAATAAACGGTATTACCTGTACATTTTTAATTATGATAGATTTTCTAACATGCAGATCAAAACTAACCCTTCGATTAAAAATCCCTTCCTACGATCTGTAAATAAATAAATATAATTTTTTATTAGTTTTTAAAGCGCTTTTTGCTTTTTTACATATTCTTGTGTGTTTTTAGGTACCTACATCCTTATATTTGCATTTTTTAAACCGCGATACATAATATTATTGACTTTTAGATTAAAAATACACACACCCTTGAGAAGCATCCCTTCTAAGAATGAGTGGTTTGCATTCTACGATATTATTAAGGACTGTTTGACTCCACGTTATCTATTCCCTGTTCGAAAATACACCTTCGGCAAAATGTGTAAAAAAAGAATTCACAGTGATAGCTTTATTTACAAAACATATTTTAAGGGTTGCTATTTGCAAAGCTGAAATAGGTACGGCCACGGAAATAGGTTTAAAGCTGATAGTTTCGTATTTATCAATGTTAAAAATCAATAAGAAATGATTGACATATCATCAATATAATATGTGTAACAAATCATAAATAAATATATACCTAGGTAAATAATAAATAAAATGTTAACCGTAAATACATATTTTTTAAATGTTATTAAATAAGCTTTTTCGTATTAGAGTTATGTAAAAAATATCCACTTTATTGAATTAGTAGATTTCATATTTTCATTTTCAATTTATTTTTTTTTAGGATTTCATGAATCTGTAAATTTGACTTACAATATTTAAAAAAATAGCGCTTTGCGTTTAAAACACAAGTTTACAAACAATAGTTTATTCTTAGAGTAATGACGCGCAGGCTATAGAGGGGCCCTAACGGTCAAAAACCATTCTATATGATTGTCAAACACGAAGTTGGCTATAGTTTGCAGCAAAACAAATGCCAATGTTTTACAAATGCCTAATGCGGCCTTGGCATATCGACAGTAATCAACTGTCACTATCAACAGTAAACATACTTTAATTTACAAATTGATCACCTAAATTAAGAAAAACTGGTAAATAATGTAAATATGTTGATAAAAGGAAAGTTTTTATCCAAATAATACCCATGTTAGGACAATATATGCCAAAATCGATGTAAATCAAAATAATTATTTGTCGAAATCAATTACCGGTGTCAATTACCCGCCAGCAGAGTGAAGTTGTCGCTAACCAAAAATTTGCAACGCTTTCGCTCTATGGGAAATGGCGAAAGGGCCTCTCTATAGCCTGCGCGTCATTACTCTAAGAGTTTATTACAAAACACAAATTGAATTTTAAAAAAAAAACTGTTTAGTGCTTAGATTTTTTTATGTGTCAATTTACGATTATTGTACCTACTTAGCTTCCGTCGGAAATTTTGAAAAAAGGTAAATGTATTGGATAAATTATACATTTTTTATCAATAATACTGCGGCCGTGGGTGATGCGCCGCGTGTAGATATTAAGGACACAACTCTGGTATCTCGGTTAAGATATAGAATTAACATTTTTCACTTTAGGTGAAAATAAAAAGGTAAATGATAGGGTGTGATAGAAAAAAGGAATTGCCCTATAATTACCGTAAGAAAGAAAGTAGCGTTTTGCTGTCACATGTCAACCGATACATTCTACCTAACAATACAGGATGTGATCTTACCCACATTTAAAAGTTCTTTGCTTTTATGTAAGTTTGTAACGTTTTTCGGACAATGAGTAATTTAAATATTATCATCACATCTGCGGTTTGTTTATTTGGGAAAATGCAGCATACGACGCATTGCCATTGTGCAGATATTGCAATGAATATTAATTTGATGTGACGTGCATGTTTATTATATTAACAAAACAACTTATGAAATACGAATAAGATGTAAGTCTAGCGGCATGTAAAAATCTGCTCACTGTCAATATTCCATCTAAAACCCTGAACATAAAAAGCAATTATTTAATCACGAGTAAGTATTTACATAAACCTTACACCACATCAACTTTTTATCTATTCCAATCTCCACAGACATTTTATTTTAAAGTAACACTTAAGTAATTAGGTATCCATGGCTACTAATGCCAAAAATAATGTGTTTTGAATCTTAAAAGGCGTTGGTAAGTAATTTGGCACGGAACAGTGAAAAACATACTCACTCTTCCACGAAAAAGACAAGCTGTAGGCTGTAGATATTGTTATTATTATAGATTGTTTCTATAAATGGGTTTTATCCGTTTTTTATCCACTCTGAGAGGCACACAATGTGTTCTGTTTTTTTTGTCTAACACAACTCCTTCCCTCGTTTTTTAGGCAGCACGCGACCAGGTAGTATAAAAAACGACGAAGGGGTTTTTTATATCAAATATATTTTATATCAATACAATGATGGGGTTTGGTGTTCGTGTCTGCCGAATATACTGGCTGGAATCGGAAATAGTAGTAATATCCTCCTCGTGGGACCTTCCTACTCATCAATAAATTGCGTTTTTACTTTACGTATTAATATTTTCTATATTTATATGACGTAAGTGTATTGATACTCATTTTCCTATAAGATTCTGTCATTTTCTTGTACTTACCTAAAAAGTTCTTGAAAAATTGCTATATATATGAAAAATATTGAAATGATATGCGATATTATTAAGTTTAATCAACTCTCTTGTACCCCCAATGGTGCATAGGACACGGCATTGGTATACCAAATGCATTAAATCTTGATTATTTGTTACATGAAGGCAAAATGATCAGTCCTAGGGATCATATACATAATATGAAATATTTTTATTTGAAATATCACATTCAAATTAATATTTCACATTACCCTGTCGGGAATCGATCCCGCGACCACAGGTCGTACAGTAGGTCGACAAACGGTATTACCATTGTTACCTATTTCACGTATACAAGCAAATTGATTTTTTATGGTGTTTCATATTATTTATTTAAAACAAAAAAAATCTTCGTTTTTTATTTATTTATTGAAAGTGATAGCTCAATATCGAATATGGCATTAATTTAATTAAATTATGGGCAAAGAAAATTCACCTGACGAGAGTGAAATCGATTATTCCTGGAAGGGTTTGTTTACCGCCTGAAGATGTTATATTATAAGATAGCAGATGAAGCTAAATGGGAACCTAATAGACAACAAAATATATACTTAAAATAGCAGCAAAGTAGACTTTTGCCAAAGAAACGGGTGGGATTGGGCGGAACTTTATTACAGAAAGCAAAATTTAATACAATATTCTTGGTATTTTCCTCCGTATCCAAAATAATCTATTGGTATTTGATGTCGTATTTATTTATTCTACATAATGGAATAAAACAATAATTTTGTTTTTTGTGTATCAATGTTTCTGAAACATTAACCTTTTATTTTTAAATAAAATATCTTAGCTCATATATCTGTAATAAAGAAAATAACCTTGATCTGCATCTAGATTCAAATCCTGGTCCATTTCAACTCGTTTGCTAATTTCCAGCACAGTTATTTCGACTATTTATATACGTGAAAAACTATCATCGGTTCTCATGCTTTTTTTGTATTCTACTCTTTTATGTATTTAAACTGTTGTTTTTCTTCGCATGTGTGATACCTTGGACCTCCTACCTTAATGTAGTAAAATTATTAAGATAAACTGCACTTGGTGCACCAATGCAGTGCCCTATGAACCATTGGGTGCGGATAAGAGAAATAAAATAAAATAAAATAACTAACTAAAAGTAGCCTGGAAATTGAAATATTTGGATATTTGAGAACTATAAGCCATATTCGTTATCACGATGGGCATAAACTTATTTGATATTAAAATTTTGATTAATTTTGATAATAGTATTTTCTACTCAGAAATTGAGTTTTCACTCACTTTAAATTTCCCGAGCCGTTAAATTCAATATTTAAATTTCCCGAGCCGTTAAATTCAATAAATAAAGCGCTCTTGAGGTATATTTATACGAAAACGGCGCCATATAAATTATCCATAATAATAATAATAATACGTACCTACATACATTCCCGATAGTCGGTCGACAGTTTACGTCAGACGTAAGTGTACCTGTCTTTGGAAGACGCACAGGAATTGGCCGCCGATCGTTTAGCTTGGATGCAGTATGTGGAATTTCTATTCTCTATGCTCCAAAAGGGAGCAAAAATCTTTTTTTTTTAAATGAAAATACTGAATCCTGCTCTGCCTAAGTCCGCCGTGCGGGCGGCAAGTTTTTTTCGTAATTCCAACAGTTGGCAGCATTGTGACGGTCTACAAATTAATGCACATTCTTTATTTTTTACGACCACCGAAGTACCTACCTTTTAATATGGCGTTCGCATTACAGATGGATGATTCAGATATCCTTTAGGCACCCTTCCTACAGACACCACTTCATTAAAAAAAAATACCAATATAACCAGAACTGAAATATGGTTTTATGAAAATGTTTTGGCTTTTTCACCAAGTGCCCGGTAAAATAATGACCGAAAACGGTCCCAAAACCCCGAAACGAAAAGAAAAGTATGGGTTACGTTCCTTTTGTGATAATCGATTGATTGCTCTGCCATTGGTTAATTCGTTAAAGGTACAAAAAATTCTTAGAAAGTGTAAACTAAATCGCAAAAATTTACCTGAGTTGGCACATCTATATAATGAGTATCACGTATCAACCAATTCAACATGTCTTTTTGTATTACGTTATTTAGGTTGCTGTTGGAAAAATTGTGTATTTTTAGATTCTCCTCAGAAAATGTTCAATACATAGCAATAAATTATAAAAATATCTAGATATGTACTGTATTATTACTAAAATCATATATTTTTTTCTTTATTAATTTTTAATAGAAAAATATCGTACTTGGTAATATGCAACGATGTCGTAACATGTTTAAAAAACGGCGACGCTATATTTTCAAATAATATATGTTTATAAATAATAAAATAGATATGTATAAATTATTACATACAAAGCTCAATACATAGAGCTTCTTACTAAAGAACATCCTTAAGTATATTAATACTTTTTGAGTAACTTATTATATGGAATATCTAACAAAGAAGTTTACCTACATCACTTACTTATAATACATGAAAGAAAAATAAAAATGAAGAATCATTTAATTTGATGGAATAAGCTTGTTTTTGTTATTTTTTAAAGTCTAAAAATATTATTTAAACGTGTAGAATAAATCGTTTTATGCAGAGTGTCTTTATTCTATGATAAAATCATTTTACAATCGAAATATATGCTATTATTTTCATAATACTTACTGTAAATTGAATAGAAAGCGATTTTGATAGTTCATAAAATTAAAATAACCAAAAGATGCTATTAATATAAACACACGTTTCTTACTCGTCGTTAAAAATTTCTACTGAATAATCATCCAAATGTTATTTGAACACGTCATCCCATTTTAGCACGAGCCGAATTATTAATTTAAAGGACTAACTACTTATCCCTTTCCTTATTATTGTTATTAGAACAGGGAACCATTCTCCTTTTCTTATAGCAAACTATTTCCGGGACAGCCCTTTATACAGTGTAATCAAAATTATATTATAAAAACTGCAATAAAAACTCCAGGCACCCTCAGGTAAAAATAAACATTCGTATCAAAATGTAACGATTCAAACGTCCACGCGTCAAGGAACATCAAATCTACAACTAGGGATATAAAAAACCTGAACGGCTTATTCAAAATGTTTTTTCTTCCCGTACGAATAATATTCATAATAGTTTCTTATAACTGTTAACCTTCAGCGTGTGGCGGGTACTTTTCCATACCATTGTAATGGTGGTAAAAAATTCTCAAAAAAAACGAAAGGGTGTAATGGGTAAAAAAAAGCAGCTCGTTACAACCTGCTGTAGGCCTTTCAGGAGCTATTATCATGTGAAACGATATCCTTATTCCTTGCTACGTTCCCTGATCTACCCCTTTAGGTTTTAGTTGGTACCCCAGGTATGTTTATAGAAGGGTGAAGCACTTGCAGCGCATTTTTTATACATCTAACGTTTTGAATATTTTTTTCTGATGTATAAAAAAGGGTTGGGATAAATGTTTTAATTAGGGAGGTCGCGTCCTTTTAATATCTTTCGGCATAATGTTTTACCATAACATATTCATTAAATGTAACAGTGATCCGTAGTTGCTAGATAATATCGACTCATTGTTAATTCAAGGGTTAATGAGAGTATAATTTTGGACAAAGGGTAGTCAAGTCTAGTCATAAATAATTTATGACTGATTAGTATTTTGTGTAATGGGTTTTATGATCGTCATAGCGGCTCCTTTGGTCACATCACCTTTGACAAAACAGCCGTTGTTTTTAAGAGGATTGTTTATTTAAAACTTACATAATGTTGCATTAGCATTATGTTCATACACACCCTTTTTTTATATTAGTTTGTAATTATTGACATGCAGAGGTTCATAGATTTTTTAAAGTTTTTGAAATGTGTAATTCTAGTTTAAAAAGTAGGCACCAAAAACACAATGACTATATTTTAGACGAAGTCTAAAAAAGAATGAATTATTATTATAATATTACCTGAAAAAAAATTTCAAGGCAATCTTTTTTTGCTAGGAATACGTAATTTTAGAAAGAGCCCAGTCCGAAAAAGAAACTTTGAAAAAGTCATTCCGATTTTTTATTTTCTATATTGCCTATAGTTTGTTCTACATCTTTGTTTCTTTTAATTTCAAAAATACATCAACGCGGATTCCATTTCGTTTTCCTTCACTGTAAATTAGTCTTGATTAATTCACTTTTAAATTTTTCATTCGTGATGAGTGCTGTCCTTAAAACTCATTATACATTATTAACGGTTTGTTTGTTATATTTCAACGGATTCACCAGTGTAATCAAAAAGCTTCCAAGTACCAACCCGAGGCGTAGCCGAGAACAGTTAGCATTATCTCTGGTCGCGACACCCTTTCCTATTTCCCCACTATCCACTCAAAGGTGATGTTATCTCCACCACAGGTGTAAGTAAGAACGGGAGGGTTAATCACAAAAAACGTGTTTACCCACCAATGTCAGCCCAACTGATAAACAGGTGATTTGAAAAAAAATAACTCCCCCAAAAGGGTTTAAAACTGAGACGTGCACATAGAACCTTCAATACAACAACCGCAAACAAACCCTTTATACCCATTCTTTCGCACTTCACAAAAAAGGGTTAGGATCTCATTCTTTACAACAAAAAGTGAAAACCTATACCTGATTCATACGCAGTAACGGTTAGGTAAGGTACAGCTATTTAGAAAGGGTTTGCCTTGGAATATACTGTATTCATTGCCAGAAAAAAGGGGTTATGGTTTATTGTGCGAAAATTGACGATAAATCGGTATTTAAATGCGCGTTATTGGCTAACCTGAAAGGGTTTCGTCACAAAAAATGTATTCTTTGTGCTGTTTCGCTCCGTGTAATTTATCGTTAAACAATCCAAGGGGTGACATAGGTTATGAAAGGTTATTATTAAGTAATGATCAGTTTATTGATGGGGTTTACCCAACTAATTTGCTGGCAAAGGGTTGTTTATGAAGCCCTATTGTAAACGCTTTTTTTACGCTAACAAGCTTCCCGGAAACAGAAACATTGTTGTAATTGAATCATAAAAGATACAACAAGCTTTTAAGTACCTTTTCTATGATACTCGTATTTAATGCTTCGAGTAATCAACTTGACAATTAAAAAAATAAGTAGGAAATGTGCATTTGTGCATGGGTAGAGCCATCATCATCATCATCATCATAAATCCATTTCCGCTCACTGTGTTGAGCATATGCATTCGACAAACTGCCTCGGCTGCCAGCTCCCATATACCTTCTCAAGTCAAGCCCACGCCCCGCAGCTCTGACATAAACTACTGATTAATACAGCCATTAATGCATGCTAAACGTTAATTACAAATAATATTTCGTTTTCAGAAAAATCAAGTCAATGTTCAGGTACCTACCTAATCAAGACTTATCTGGGGAAAACTTGGTTATCTATCTATAATAATAATGACAATTTATTATTAAATATCAACAACGATGCTTTAAAATAATATCTGCTAAATATTTCTATTAGGTAAGGAAATTATCTAAGGCCTTACATTTTTAATATTTTTCAAGGACATAAATTTAAAAAAAAGTGATGAGAGCTTACAGGTACGTTTACGTAAGGTTAAAAAAAACTTATTTTATATAAGATTAGTTGACAAGAAGATAATATTATAATGAATACCAAGATACAATTCTGCGGTCGGTTTTAAAATCCTTACATATTAGAGCTTTGTGTCCCCCAAAACACAAATCACGCCAGGCAATGCTTCGATCTTTAACGGCAGAATAAGAGAACTAAACGTTGGCGGTCGTTTCTCCATGCAATCGTAATTCTTGAATATGGCTACAGTAATTATTTTTTCACACTTTTTAGATATCGATAAGAAGCCTAATTAGATTGTACTTTGTATTATATTTTTTTAAATTTCATTTGTTAAATGAGATTAATAAATTATTTAATAAATAAGACGATACAAACACGCTTTTGATTGATATCAAAAACGTGTGAAAAAAATCATTTCTCTAGTGCTAAATTCCAGGGAAAATATTGAGGACTACGATTGTACTGAAAACACGCGGGTCACATGACAGAACATGCTCGTAATACTGAATAATTAAACTTAATTTTCGGATTATAATGCATAATATATTATTATTTTATATCGTTTTGTTCCGTTCGTGGTGTAGTGGTTAGCACGTTGGACTATCGCGCATGGAATCGCGGGTTCGATCCCCGATGGGATTAATATGAAGAAAATGAGTTACAGAGATAAAAATCGAACATCAAACGTAAAGTTTTATTGTTTTTTGCGTAATCGTGTTAATAATCAATATAAAATTATTAGAACTTTTTTATGAACTTTAATGAAAAAATAACTTTAGTTAGTATTTTGAACACTTTTGAAAGCAAAGGTACTAAAAAAAAAAAAAATACTTTTTTTTTCCTTTATTTCTTAAAACTCTTGCAGAACATACAAATAAATTAAGATACATATACATATGTGTATTTTATTATTAGTATTATATGGATAATTTATTAAGCGCCATTTTTGTGAGAAATCACCTCAAGGGCGCTATTTATTTATTAGTTTCTTTCTATTATTACTTGACTACTTCTACTATTATTTGGTTAGTTTTCTTCAGAATCTTACTTTTAAAAAATATTTGTAATATAATCATAATTACTTGATGACTTATAAAGCTCCGTTTTCGTGAGAAATCATCCCAGCTTCGGGCGCTGTAAAAACAATATTATTTTTGCCCATATTAGTATAATATTTTCTGTGCGTTGGAATAGATTTTTTAGGTATCTTCTTAAGTTTACGGTGTGAGATTACCTTATTGCAACTGTTACTATTAACTATTAACTATTGCATCCTAACTGCAATAATAAAATATGTATTTCTCATTTGGCTGCTGTATTTTCGATCAGTAACAACTAACAACATAAGAGTGAGGAAGTGAACACAGAAAACGACCCGGTGATCGGCAAACGTTTCCTGAATCGTGTAACAAAAAACGCTTTGCTATCTGCCTGCGCAACTATTGCGTAAAGTCCCAAGGACGAGAAAAAAATCCCAGTGCATAAAACAGAGGCGAGTTGCAGCTGTCCGCCATGCTCACCAACTGCGAAGACCTGGGGGCTAAACGCCCTAAGTGTGGGGATGTGGGATGGAGATGCGCCCCTTCTGGCTCGCGGGCCGCGTGGACCAACCCTGACGCACCCTAAGTTAGGGGACCCTGCCTCCCTTCCGCAACCCTTCGCTACGCACACTAGCGCGAGTTCACATATCGTCTCACATAAGGTGGATGGATGAGGCGAAGGGTTCGAACTTCGAACGGGTTCCACGATTTTATCCGTTGTTTCGATTCTTCATCATTCGCTTCAAAAAAATTGAACAATCGCGCGCGTGCAAAAAACGCGCTATAGATTCGTTCACGCCTGGCTTTTTTGGTCCTTTTGCGATAATAAAAACTGGGTCAGAAGGGTTTTTGCAGTGATAATAACCGCTTCGCGTGCCGCGGGATAGTGATTTATACACCCTTTTTAAAAGGATTTTTTATGAAAATACTGATTGGGGATTAAAAGCGGAATTTGTCGTCATTTCTATACCTCCTGAATAGAAGCCGATTGTTTGATATGACGTATTCCCTCATGCTGGAGTGCTGGCCCATCCCCGAGTGAGTTATCCCGAACCAGATATTGGCAAGCTGTCGCCGCAAAAAAATTATGGCGATTGTTATGAAGTGCGTTTTATATTATTTATACTCTTTTCTACACAATGCGTTATTATCAATAAAAACTTGTTTCTGGTTTATTATAACAAATCTCCGCAGTCAACAGAAAAGGCAGATATTATTTATTGCCATTCATTTTTATCAAAGCCGTATCAAAAATTATATAAAAGCCTATAATTTTATAATACTTCCGATACTTTGTATTTGATTGAATATACTAATAGTCATCATCATTATCATCATCATCATCATCATCATACCTCATCATACCTCATCCGCTCCCTATGTGAAGTATATGGATCCCACAAACTGCCTTCGATCCAAGCGATCGGCCTGCAGTTCCCGCGCATCCTTCCAAGTCTAGTTAAATTTCTTATATTTATTTTTTTCCAAGCTAAAAGTTAAAATAAGGCATTAAAATCGAATCGACATTAATGTTTGGCGAAATTGAAAAATTCGCATTTTCTTAGAGATTATCTTTTTCTTTATACCAAAATATAAATATAAAAGTGCGCAATATGCTCGTTCAATTTCAATGCCTAGCCAATTTTCGATTGTGAATTAATTAAATAATACAATCAAAAGTCGGATGAAATCTGAAAGCTTCACATCGCGTAGCAAATATTCGAATAAACGTTTTATTACACAAACATTCTAATAGAAAAACGAAGACAGAAGCAATCTAGCCTCTTGATTTTGTGAAAATAGCAGTTTATTAATTATCCGATAGTAAATAAATAAATTGTACAGGCAAGGTCTCTCACACTATGGCTTTTATTTGAAATTTAACAACAAACAAATACCCAATTTTCTGCTTGTTCATAGTTCAAACATTACGTTCGATTGCCGAACACTGAAGTATAAGAAACCAAAGAATCAACTCCGCTATTACTTCAGCATAGAAATAAACTTGCAACATTTATTTTGCCTGTCTATTCGGGGTTTCTTTCCTTGAACGCACTTTAACTAGTTACCTATTATGCAAAATCAACAATAAAGCTTGCAATCCTAGCCATAAGGGGGACAATGGACGTCGTTCCGTCTCCCCTCCCCCGGGCCTCCCCCTGTACCCACAAACCCTACCCCCTAAACTCAAAAAGGGAGTTATTGTTGCATTTTGAGGAAATCATTCCATCTGAACTAGCAGTTATGCAAACCGACCAATACTGTAGAAGAAATATTAGCCATGCATTCACTGAAATGCATTCACTAACACTAGTGCTTTGATAGTTTGCATAAAGATGTGTTGGTATGGGTTGCGTGATACATTAAAATACGCACCTTTTTCCTATTTCCGTATAGGTTTTGGATGCTGGCAAGCTAGATCTGTTTTGAAATATTTCACAAAATACTGAGTTTTATTTTTAAAACTTAACAGGATCTATTATTTTTGGCGACTCTGACTCCGTAAGCACTAGTAATGACTACAGACGCTGGGGACTCAAAAAAAATACAATACGAGGAGGTTTCCGGTTCGATTCTGGTGAGTATTCACAAATACAAATATCAAAAGTTATTTTTCTCGAGCCTTGGTGCTTGTAATGTCATTCCCCTGAGTAATTGGACCACCTACCCTGTTGAGGTGGTTAAATAAATAATAATAAAAAAATATCATATGGTATAATGACATAAATATAAAGACTTACCTAAAAGGCGCTGCACATAAACGAATAATTCGTATTTCTTCTTCTTTAATTGTCCAATTCAAATTTCGTTGTTTAAAGTTGTAAGTAAACACAGGCGCAGCTTAAAGCTCGCGTAGCGCAAAATTGGTAAACAGGTAGGTATTTATGTCAATGTAATTTCTTACCTGTAAATGAATAATTACTGGATTTCAACATTTGTCCATACAAATATGCAATATAATAATGTACGAGTATCATATCCCAACATTCATATTAAAATTCTTATTAGAAAAATACATTTACATATTTAATATATTTGTACACATTTCACTATTTTTAACAATAAAATTTTGTATAAGGGGGTAGTAATCATCGTCCATGCTCCTCAGTAGCTGCAAGACAAGAATCTAATCCCCCTAAAAAGTTATATCCGTTTACACGGAATCCATTATTATAATCTATGTATTATGTAAATCAACTTTAAAATATGTTTTTTATATCATGTATTAAAATCTGTTTAAAGGAAGCTAGAAAAAATCCCAACCATCTATGCGCTTTGTTGCTGCAGACGTGTTGTGATCTAGCCTCGTTATTGTACAGCGCTCTTGAGGCGATTTCTCGCAAAAATAGCGCTTTACAAATCATCCAGAAATAAATAAATAAAATATTTACAATACAATAATGTACGTACATAATATATATATATGTAAACAATGTTGGACGTTACATCAACCATCCATGCCCTTGGTAGATGCAAGATGTGTTGAACTCTAGCTTCTTTAATATTTTTTGTAGTTCTCTTGAGGTATTGTATCACTGAAATGGCTCTATAAAAATATTCAGGCAAATATAATAAAATTGGGCAGCAATGTATTTCAATTAATATCACGCAATAATATTGCTCCAGCTAATGAGAGCAAGCTGTATTTGTGTTAGCACCTAAGGGGGTAGCAGGGTTGCAGGTCACACGGAAGCATCCCCTTCTTCCTCCCCCGCCCCTCCCCGCCCTCCCACACCACCAGCGTCTCGAGTTACAACCTGCCAACCATAATCCTAGGCCCCGATACTTCCATTTCCTGTGACCAGAGGAAGAGAATATTTGATACCATGTGCGAAGGTTCAAAAACGACAACTGTGACGCAATCTAAACTGTTCTAATGGGTTTGAGAAGAAAAAACTTAAGTTTGTACAGTTTTACACGATCCAAAATCATTACAAATCTGTGTATGCATGCATACATATAATCTATGTTTGTGTGTACTATGAATCAATTAACCATAAAATAATTATAAATCCTTTAGAACAATAACTATCACCGATTTTTTCGTTTGTGAAACCTTCTATCATTTTATCAGACTTATTTTGAGTCGACAACTAGCGGTTTTAGCTAAAATTTCTAGAAATTACGAATAATTTGCTATAAATTACGTTTTTTAATCTACTTGTTACCCAATCCATTACGAATCAATAAAGCCTATACAAAACAGTCATTAAATAAAAATAATCTTGAAATTAGTGCTTTAAGTTATTTTACTAGGGTAAAATTAATTTTTTTTAAAACCTATTGGATAGATATTATGTACATATAAACATGTATAGTACTGTACCTATTAGTATAAATGTACCATTTCTTGATTTCCACACTTTTCATATTAAAAAAAGAAGAAGAATTTATGTTAGATTTTAGCAGTACCTAAGTTTTTAATCACCACATTAATGTTGAATAAAAACGGGACATCTTAGATTAGCAGATGAACCAAAACATTTTTTACCCAAAAATTATAAAAGAAAGGTGAGTAAAATAGGTTAAAAAAATCCTTCCTCTGGCCTGTGGGTCATCAAATATGTATGTATTTATAAATTCGCCTCCAATTGATGGAAAAATGACTACAATATGACTATCAATTAACTACATTTGCATGTTTTAATGATAAATTGAAATGACACACATCTGCACAACATATAAATTGGTTTAATGTTTCGTGATGGTAATCTATCCACATGCAACTGCAATGCAACATGCAACTCTCCCTAGCGATGCATTCCTCTTCTAGTGCATTCGCAATGATATCGATCGATTTTAGAATCGGCATCGCCATTTTGATTCGATTTGTCAACGAATAGAAAATTGCACTGATGGCGTAAAAATAACAGTAATCGAACATCGGCGTGACGCACAACTGGCTGCACATAATCGTAACTATAAATTGCGTTTTTACGGAAAATAAATTATCGTGTCATCGCCGCATTTGTTTTTTTTTCTGTCCCCTCTTTTTCTTGTCACAGGGGGCTTAATGCTTTCTTTGGGAAATGGCCACTTGATACACATGTGCAATTTAAGGGCCTCGGACGCAGTAAAAAATATATGGGCGGGAAAATGCATTCGAAGTATATAAGTATACATACCTATATCAATTGCCATTCACAAAATTAAAGTGGAGCTACAAAAAATTCACAAGATAAAAGCTCGTTATTTTAAAAATACCTACCCACGTAATGACCATTGTTAAATCATGGCTTGTGATTTTCCGTGTCATGGTTTGTAATAATTAAGTTGATCAAAAAATAAATATTGCCCCCTAACAAATTGTATGTGTTCTGTAAAAACTTAACAAAATATTTGAGACACATGTTTCCATAGACGATCGCATGGAAACGTTGTTTCATAATTATACCTTGATACATATTACTTATATTATGTATTATATTACTTTCTATACTTACGCAAGTGTGAGTTCCAAGATAATATTGAATACCTACGTATTGCAAAAGTAGTGCCATAATAAGTCATAATAAGCCATTAAGCTTCCGAATCGAATTAAAAGTCCAGAAACACTGAATTTTATCCATCACCGTCTTGCGTTAAATTCTCTGTTCAAATTTCAATCTAAAGAAAAAATAGTTTTCCCTACATTATAAACAACGGTTTGCGTAGGTATTACTAGTAGACAGAAATTTGATTTTATCTTTAAGCTTGCATTAAATTAAAATACCTTCCAAACTTCTCGTCTCTGTTGAGATGTCAATTTTAAAAAACATACATCTTTTATTTGCTACTGATTTCTTAATACCTACATCTCACAAGGACCGAACTACATAACGCAAACTTTTTATCGCCTTTTTTATTATTCCGGCAACGATTTTTTCGGCAGCGATCCCTCTAGGGTGCATCCCGCTCCCACAAATCACACCCAATCCCCGCCGTCCGGCTCTACACATGGACCGTGGTATGATTAAGTTGGTGCACATAACGCTGGATTGTCGTCTGCAAAAAACCTCCCTCTCGTGACGTCACCGGGCCCACCCCTGGCCGGCTAGGCTAACCCTCGGGTGGTAGACTAACCCTTCGGAGATTTGACCCTCCGGAAGGATTGCTCGCCCCCCTCCCTCCGCCCCTTTTTACCCTTCCTCATTGGTGCATTCCGAGCTGCCGCTGCCCGGCAGATCAGAGATATTACGTTGTAAATAAATTCATCCGATTGTAAATCTAAACCGGTATTTCTTTATTTTATTTTATCAAAGATCACTCATCGCAGTATAGATCTGATATGAATCTGAAATCTGAATCTGAATAACACATCTTTTATCTTCGTAGTTATTATTTTATTATTTTCATTTATGTAGGAAACATACGGATGTAAATTAAACATAATATTCGTATAACGTATGTAAATGAATGAACCAGTTGTTATTTTATATTATTAAATGTAGATTTGTTTTTTGTATTGGAAATAAATACAACATTCAATGTATTTATTTAGTAAACATGCAGTATATAAAGAAAATAAACATTATGTGAATTAATAATGGACCAGTTATATTAATTATTTGACATCATTAAATATAATGTAGATTTGTTATTTATTAAGTAAATACAAGTATATAAATACTACATTCAATGTGATGAACACCTCAATATTATATTTTTTTTATAAAATCAGTGGTATAGTTGCTACTTACAAATGAAGTTTTTATGGAATCAGATTCTAATTACGAACTTGACCATTATTGAAAATTACCTTAAGAGTCATTTTGTTTTTAAAAATAGGTACAAATATACAAAGTATAAATAAGTATCACACAAACTAATATTGATAATTTGTTACATGAAGTCAAGATAATTATCAGTCTTACGCTTCAGCCCAAGGTATTAAATATGAAATAAATATTTCATATTGAACCCGTCGGGAATCTCAACCTCGACCTTATGCATGGTACCATCAATGCTCTAACCATTACACCAAGAAGCAGATATACTAGTATCATACTAATTAAACTAAAGTAGACAATAAATGGGAGTCAATGTGACATATTTATTTGAATGTGATAAAACACATAAACATATAAACATGTGATACCTTGGATGTGATCATTTTTGCTTCGTGAAAAAAATGATCAAGATTCACTGCACTCCATGTACCAGTGCCCTATGCACCAATGAGTGCGGATAAGGGAGAGAAGTAGTACCTAGTAGTAGTAGAAAATAAATAAAACTACATGATACCTTTCTATCGAGTAACATAACAGTTGGACTATCGTTGTTCGTAGTTACCCCTTCACTCGAATCTCCGACTACACCCTCCGGTGCTGGCGACCCTCGGAGGGCTGGAAGGTCCCTGCAGACTCACCCCCCACCCCCACCTTGCCTCGCCCTACCCTTGCCTTCGCACACCCACCACAAGATGGCCGACACCCTCCCAGACCTACACAACAAGGAATCACTAAGGATGAATTAAGCCTCTTACTCCTACACACACATTGAGAGAAAACTACTTTTTCTGTACCGACAACTTAACAAAACACCTCAAACTACAAACAGTTTATTCGGTTCCTGTTAAAATGAGGACTGCGGCCATCGATAATTTATCGATGACTCCGGCAGATGCGAATAGAGAATTCAACATTTTTATACACATTAGGTATTTTTAGTCGGCTGTTGAATTATTGGGCGATCTGACAAAAGTATCAGAATGAGAATGATATTATTAGGAAGCCTTTGTAATATTATTCGGGACACTTGGACCTTCGAACAAGAATTCACTTAGAAGGGGCGTTTCCATAAATTTTCTGAAAATATACGCTTCCTGGAGTTAATTTCATAACACCACTATTATCAAATTTCACCGTCTAAAGACTCCAGCACTTTGGCCAATACACGAAACGTGTGACGTAGATGCCTATTGATGATGTAGTGAGTGACGTAGTGTACTTACTAGACACCTCAGTCACGGTGGTGTATTTTTCAAATATGGAATGTCACTTCTCTGAAATTCTTGTTCGAAGCTCTGGACGACGATAATTCAAAGGAATAATACGTCTTAAATTTCAAAAAATATTTTCTTATATGTACCTACTGACCGCGGTCCAGTTTTAAACAGGAAGCAAATAAATTGTTGGTAATTCAAGGTGTTTTGTTGAGAATTCCTTATTTGTCGTTTTCTCTCTGTGCAAAAACTAATCCACATAAATGTATACTCGAGACCATTGTACCATTTGCGCTTTGTTAGACCGCCCAAGCCCTATGATTAATCTCCTTCATTTGACGTAAGGCTTCATTGTAATCTGTCATCAATACCCGTTCTGATATCATACATTTACAATAGACTCCGTAACATTACTATGTCCCATCTATTAATCAGTCCGAATATTATGTTTCCCTTATGATGTCGTACAAAACCGAGTCGTCGTTTTGCCTGGTATTGACTAATATCGCTACATTTCCGAGCAATAAAACTACAAAAGAATTAATCAGCACTACTCAACCACGTTGTAAAAGCAGAATATTATTTACCCTCAAAACCCGAAAAAAAAGGATTAATGTGTGTTTATTTTACAACAACCCTTACCGTAAAACAAACAACGAAAGGAGTTGTCTGCCGCAATATCTTCCCTTTGTGGGAACAAAGTTTGTATTGTGTATTTATTGCCTTATGGATGACGTAACCTCTCTTTTTATAAGATTATCCGCTAAAAAGTCGGGCCGTATAAAATAGATATTTGTCCCTACCGTGTGCCGGAGAGAGTACGTGGTGCCCCGTGCTGGGCACATGGCACTCGTGAATATCTTTACAATAAAAAAAACGAATCTATCTTATCCCACCAAAAATCCAAATATTCACCCCCTTTAGAAGAGCGTTAAAAAGATGTACGCGTGCGCAGATAAAATATGCCTTTCTCATTAATTTCAATAATTCTTCCGCGTGCGCTTCGTCTTTTTTTTGGTAAACATTTAAAAAGAGGGAATGAGTTTTTTTCATCCGCGACGCATTTTTCGTTTTTTAGTATTTCCGTAAAATACCCTAAATTTCGTTCATTGTAAGCACCCAGAAACGGCGGCATGCCGAGTTCCCCCATTTTAATTATTTGGCATGCGATACATGTCAAATGCTACTATTTTTACTGCATTTGTTATATTTGTGCATAAAATTTAGAAAATACGGGAAAAAACTATTAAAAACGCGTTTAAAAATAAGCAGACCAGCGGCATCTGTAACGTTTTTTCATTATCGATTGATCTGAGCGTTTGCACTTGAATGCAATTTTAAAATGTGGGTCCCTTAAATCTTTTGTTAAAAAATGCATATTTTTTTATGATTAGGTACCTTTCAAAAATCTGCATTCTTCGCACCCCACAATACAAAAAAATGTTTGGCAAAAAATCGGGGACAATGGGCAGTGGAATTGATTTTCTTATGCACCATTTTATTACCGTTGGACGCAGTAGCTAAATTACGCAAAAAAGCTCTCGTCAGAAGCTCATGTCAGTTGTTGGTCTCTGATCAGTTTACAAGCCGTTGTCGCGTGGGGTCTACTGTCATAAATTATTCCACATAACGTCATTGTTGTTTCTCTTACTCAACAGACAAAGGATGGCCAATAAAATAGAAATCCGACTTCTGTTGTTCTTCTACCTACTAGTATGTGTACTTTACTATCTTCAGCCCCCAGTTCTCGGATGTCTCAGGCACACTTATTACTTAACGCACGCTTTACAATCATATTAAAAACATTATGTTGAATTTAGGGTATAAGTACCTACGTATTTTTTTAGTATAAGTACGCCAAAATTATTTCGTGTATGTACCTATTCAACTTTTGAAAAAATATACGTCTAAGGAAACATTATAATTTCCCTGACCTTTTTCTTGATGTACAAATCAGTACGATTTAGTTCCGCGTTTTTTACCAACTGAGACAAAATAAAAGCATAGCCATAATCTGCCGATTTGACGCCACCGTCAATTATAACTACGCGTTTTAGTGAAAGAGCATTATTGTAACGGCATATTTCTGACAATACCGATGAAACACAGTGATCGCCTGTAAAATATGAACGCTGCAGCATAGATTTTCTTCGGAATTTCTAAGTTTTACACATCACTCCATTGCTAAAGAAACTACACTTGCTGCGCTTTCCACACGGGAATACAAACTCTGTTGGCTATTGTACAAAGCCATGATGCCGCTCCAGAGAATTTAAAAGAAATTTGCATTCCAGAAGTAACTAGCTGAAAGACGTCTCACACTTCGATCAGCTACATCTACAGCTATAGGCATGGTTTTAGTACCGATCCGTAAATCAGGCACAAAGTTTGGAGAGCGCGCTTTTGCGGTTGCGGGCCACTGTGGCTTGGTAATGCTCTCCCACCAGAGTGCGCAACTGTGAGAGAGTGATGTTTCGAAAGAAACTTAAGACATATATGTTTCTCAAATTTTATAATGTATTTTTCTACTCAGAAATTGAGTTTTCACTCATTTAAATTTCCCCGAGCCTTTAAATTCGCCCTCTTGAGGATTTTATTATACGAAAACGGCGCTATAATGTCTAAACAATTACCATAATAATAGTTAGTAACAGAAAATATATGGTATAGAAGATCATGTAATTACCTCATACTAAACTTACGAAAGAGGCATCTTGCTGCTCCGACAGCAAACACACACATCCGTAAAATATGCCGCCATTTTCTTGTTTTTTACCCTGGCCTCTTGCGATACAGTTTGATCTGTTTTACGGGAAAAGGGGGAAGATGAAATAAATGATGTGTTTAAGAGGGTGTCAAAACTGGACACGGGAACTGGGTACTTTGGAACAAGATGGGGGAGACGAGACGACCATTAGACGCCAAACTATGTTGCCACTTCGGACACACAATGTTGCGTGCAGATTTCCCCTCCTCACTCTAGCTAACTTTAAGTTGTTTTCCAGTGACAATATTGACACGCAGTGCTAACTTGAACACCAGACACCTACATTATTTTTGCACAATACTTATTTCAACAGAAGTCAAGTTTATATTCCCTTCCAAACTTCTTCGTCCCTCGACAATAAGTAAAATTAACAAACTATCGTGATTTACCATAATACTTTTTTAATTAATATATATTATATTTTTATATCTGAATACATATTTCAGGTCAACGCAATATACGCATTTCTCGAGGATTCCAAATTCATTTTTACCATTTTTATATAAAACAACAGGATGACAACTGACAACGCGATTTTCCAACTTCTCGGCTAAAAAAATATTTGACCATAGGTATTTCATTAGAATTTAAAAAATGATCATATTGTTTTTCATTATAATGTATAAAGTTATTGTAAACATGCTAGGAAAAAAGGTACATTAAGAAGCTTAGCATTAAGAGGAGTACCTATAGAGGCTACAAAAATAGTGTTTTGTTTTTCTCTACATATACTATTTGCATCGGACCAAGTTAGCGCCGCACAATAAATATGGCCGTGCAATATAAGACCTACCCCAGCCTAATATTTAATCCTAACAGAGGAATATTTTTTTCATTTTGTTCATTTAATTTATTTTTCTTTTAAAAATTTAGGATGAAACTTACTCATATAAAAAATTAAAAATTGTAAAACGAACTCCCTCTCTAAACACAAGTATCCACTTTATTAGAGAGGTAGAAACGTTATGTCTGAATTTTTGTATATTACCAACAATATGTTTAGGTATACCCCAGTGAGGACAAAAATTTAGTATTTTTAATTTGTACTTTGCAATATGTTTAAAATAAATAAAAAATATATAAAAAATATTATGTTTGTAAGAGATTTTTATTTAAATAAAAAATATTTTTAAAAAATATATAAAATAAATATGGCTGGGTTTTATTTTTTTACCAAAAAATTAAAACAGTAAAATGAAAACTATCTTTGATGTTCGAAGCAATAACTTTGTAAATCATTTTATTAACAAAAACTGGCTGCTATATTGCAATACCCATAAATTGATGTACTCTTTAATTATGAATTCGTTCCAATTCCAGTTTGATAATTCCAATCCAGTTGGAAAAACTTTGGTTTGACCTTTTCTCACCCTTAAGTTTAATTTTTAAAATGTGCTGCTATCAGAAAAAAATGGAGATGCATTTTTTATTTATTTTGAAAATTTGTTTTATTGTAATTAGGTAATATTGTAAGCTATTTTCTTTTTCTTTTCTTTTACATAGAATTTTAATATACCTACTGTGCGTTAATTTATTTACTATAAATAAACATTACTCTTGAGAATCGATCAATATCACAACTACTACCTACGTGAATGTGATATCTACTATCACACTGTCACCTAACATGATAAAACTTAAATTCGTGACTAAAGTTTGAAAGACGCTGCAAAGAGGTGAATAGTTACCTATTGCATAATATTCACATTTGAATAATCAGTCAGTTATCGACGGAAGCATGTTTTTTATCTAAGTATCTAAATTATTTATTCCCTTTCGATGCTATTGGCGGCTGTTCCCAAAGGGGAGTGGTTTAAGAGCAACTGTTGTGTTCTAAGCCTGTATGGCTATAACTCCTATAAGTACGAAAATAAGCGGGCATGCAATTTCAACTTATGTGGGTGTGTTTTTTCCCGGCGTCGTTTTTCCTTCTTTTTATGCTTTTATTTCCCTTGACCATAAATAACGTTCGATGGGAGGAAGTGTCACTGAAGGGCTGAGGGCGGAGAGGAAGGGAGTCCACTGGGTATGCAGTTATACCCGAATTATTATAGTCAAGTCTGAATCATACGTTTTAGGTAGAAATGTATTCTACATTGCTAGCCGAAAGTTGGCTTTATGTGTCTAGATGTTACTTTATACTGAATACAAATTCTTTGGTTGCACATAAAATTGCTGATTATAAAATCTGCTTAAATAAAACGTGTTTTACATATTATATTATTTAAATCACTAAATATATTATTACGAATAAATACAATCTGAGTTTTTGACGTGTATGACGGGTATGTTGTTGGAAATCACGACAATTTATTTTTTTCAAATTTTAACGTGTAGTTCTCATGCATTGGATATGGATAATAGATGTATTGAGAAATCGTGTTTTATTTCGAAACAAAGTGTGTTTTATTTCATAATTATAGAAAACTACAAAGTGAGTGCTACAACTCGCCTGCAATCGGTATTGAACGCTGTGGCTAGACTCATTTTCGGAATCTCTAAGTTCTATCACATCACTCCACTGCTAAAAAAGCTACACTGGCTGCGCTTTCCACAAAGGGTAAAATACAAACTTTGTTGGCTAATGTGCAAAGTCATGGATGATGCCGCTCCAGAGTATTTAAAAGAGCTTTGCTTTCCAGATAAACTAACTGAAAGACGTCTCACACTTTGATCAGCTACATCAACAGCTGTAGGCAAGGTTTTAATACCGACCCGCAATCAGCGCACAAAATTTGGAGAGCGCGCTTTTGCGGTTGCGGGCCTATGGAATGCTCTCCCACCAGAAGTGCGCAATCGTGAGAGTGAAGTGATGCTTCGAGAGAAACTTAAAACCCGTTTGTTCTCTAAATCTTTTGATTAATGTATTTTCTACTCACAGAATGAGTTTTGTTCACATTTAAATTTCCTGAGCCGTTAAATTCAATATTTAAAGCGCCCTTGAGGTATATTTATACGAAAACGGCGCTATATGAATAATTATCCATAATGATAATACAAATATTGAGCTAACGCAATATTATATTTTGGAAAACAGTTTACATTCTGTAACATGATTACAGTTGTTATGTATAAACATAAAACAACCTTACCATATATCTATCATGGCGCTAGCGGTAGAAATGCTATACAAGCGTACAATACCCCATTAATATGGTATTTACCCAGACAAGCAAATAATCGAACTGATGTTTTAAATTATACAAAGTCCACTTCAAAATACAAACTACCTCAACCCTTTGCAAACCCTCTCTCCCATGAATTTGTTTAGAAAACCATCCGTATAAACTATAAACAACCCTTGTCCGATCTCTCGTGTCATTATACATTGTTCTGGAATATATTGATGATGGATACCGAACGAGGTATGAACATAATTATGATCCGAAGGAGAATCTTTCAAAATGCCATATTGCAAACGTGGACCAACAAAAAAAGGATTGTATGGAGAAAATTTTAATGTATGGCGAACGACTTGAAGGTGGGCATATTTCGGAAGATCGACGTCCATGAAGCAAAAAATGCCAAAACGCGTTCTATCCTCTCTGCCAAAAAGTTATGGTTAGTTAGATGTTAGTTAGTCTAATAAAGTTAGTTTGACCATAAAATGTTGATAAATTAAATCGGAAAATCAGCTTTTCGTTATTGAGGAGGATTAAGGTTGTAGTAGGTAGGTCTGTTAATTTTCAAAAGAAACGTTTAAAATCACGAACTACTTTATAAGGTCAATAAAAAATAAAACACAAAAAATCTTATGATTCATCTTTAAATTATATTCGGAAGCTAAAAGTCTATAACTGTAAAATTTATATTAAATTATTCTGTTTGTGTTGTATAAGTACCAATTTTTTGTTTTTATTGTGAAATTTTGTTGACCTCATTTTTGGTAGTTATTAAAGTCTTGGTTTAGTTTTCAATTCCTTAACCTCTGTATAGGGGTGCTGAAACGTCCATCTACATTGCAATTAATTTACTTATCTTTCAAGTACACAATACATATTAGATGATCCAATATCAACTAAGGAAAAAACAATGTTTTGTGCACATGATGATGGGTTACAACTACGAACCTCATGGTAGGTACCCAGTACTTCCAAAGCCCGACTGCTACACGTTACAAACTCCTAACACTTAATCACATACATTGCCCGACTGCGACACGATATAAACTCCGCACACTTAAATAATAAGACTAAACTCATGCATCAGCCCTGAAGATGGACATTGCAATGTGCTCCGAAACGTTAGCAAAACAAAGCTCACAAACACGGCATAACAACCCAGAAAAACATAATCTGTAGGGACGTCCCATAAATATGTAGGCTCGGGAGAAGAATCTGAATTTCGTTGTATGGTTCCAAACTTTTTTCGGCTGTAAGTAGGTTGGTACAACTTTTTAACATGTGATATGATCTACAATTCTTTCACGTATCTATTCTGTTTTCTACCCCTGTTCTGTATGGCAGGGCAGGGGTGCCCATTACACGATCGGTCGGCTGCAACCCTTTGCGGCGCCGCACCGACGCGGCGGGTCGCGTGGGGCGCGGGCCGCAGGCGCAGGCAGGTAGGAAGGGACGTATTGTCCACCCCTGCGGGACCCCGTCCATACAACACTGCACATAATGATCACAGAGCGAAAGTGAAACTCTAATCCTTAACATTTTGTTCTAGTTCTGTCAACTCTTTTGTATGTTAGCAGGAATTGGGGAAACCAATATGCAGAATGTGTCATAATAAATTATCACAAGAGGTGGTGTCATACGTATATGATAAATATGGTGAGGGAAATAAATAAAACAAACAAAAAATAGGACATAAAACGCCGAACACTCTTCAAGTTGATTGGGAAGACTGTTGATGTCTATCAATAGTCCGCCTCCTTCATGATGAGTTTTCCATCTAGTTTCTATTATATTCTATTTGTACCTAATGGTTAAACTTGAAAAAAAATGCAAGATTTCATACAAGCTTACATTTTAAATCGTTGACCAAATATTGATCAATTAGCTTAAATACCTCTATCTAGTGAATAATTGTGGTACGAAAACCTTCTTTCAAATTAAAAATAAAAGTTATGTACTTAAACTTCACACCAATCTGATGGACGCTATTGATATTTTTTTCACCATCAATTAGATGACATACTTTTTCTAAACTTTCTAAAAAACCAGATCCCCAACTCAGCGATGCAATTACGAATTGTTGTTAGTATTAGTTTACATAATATATTTGTGGTCGATGTTTCAATTATTCGCTGACGAGATTATGCATTTCAACGAACAATAAATATTTTTTTTTACATTGCATTTACAAAAAGAAAGTGTACGGAATACGAAACGTGACAAAATAATAAGATGTGTATCAGGAACACAAGTAAATACATGGCATGTACATGTTCACATCTTGATTCAACATTTCGAAGTAGCTCACCGCTCCCGAAGATTATAATATGGAAGAAAAACGCCGAACAGAGTATAACATAATCCTTTTGTATCGAAGGTGTATTGTAGCGTGTTCCACAACATTTTACAAATAATCGCAGGGTTAAATGCTTTTAAAAGGATGTATAATAAAGGATTACTGTCGCTGTTTCTGTATTATGGGGTCGAACAATTCAGGAAGACCGACTCCACTTTGCTAAAACGCGTCGGTGCCTTTTCTTTCATCAGCCAGGTCCTTGTACAAAGGTGACAAGCTGTGATTATACCATACAGGAATACAACATAAGGACATAAGGATAATTTCCTTCCAGTATAAATATTGTGTATGAAAGGTTTCATACCAACTGCACACAATGAGTTCATCTTTGGAGAAACAGCTTTTTACTTGTACATTATTAATGTTGCTCAATAACAACTATTTAACAAATTACATAAAACAAGCATGATACATGTTTCACGATTATAACATTAAATGTTGTACCTACTTACCCAATTACAACTGTTTTTTTTTTAAACCGTTTTTTGATAACAGTCATGTTACATATTGAAATGTAAGTATATTTATTTATGATGAACATTCATGAATTTTCATATATTGTGAAAATGATATATTATTACAAAAATTATTAAATAACAATTAAAATAGGCTCTATAATATACCTACAATTATAAAGTAATAAAAATAAAAATTACATTATACATGCGTTACATTTTTAATTATAAACATAAACAATTTCTTTATAAAAGAAATATTACTATAACATTATGTATTCTACTAATAATAATTCTAGACATTGTTCTAAAATAAGTTAGATTAACAAAAATATCAATAAATATAATATAGTCTCTATTATTTTATCATTGAAGATGCTTTGTGCATTTGTGGTTGAGAACTTCTTATTAATAATATTTTTAAATAATCTTTTGCGCTATTTAATCTTGTAAAAAAATAAATAAATAAATAAACAAGATAATCTGAAACCTAGAAATAAACCCCAAATAACTCCTAGTAAAAGTAATTGAGACATTGACAGACCCACTATTTACTTCCGCGGATCTTGTTTGGAATGTGTGAAGGCAGTACGCCTCAGTACCTAACCCTTTTGGAAAGATGAATTTTTTATGTCTTTACATAGAAAAATACTTTACACTCGCTTCAGATCACGTCAATAACTTTACATCGAAAAAAGGGTTATTGTCATATATAAAAAAATATATCTGGTGTTTTTTTCCCAACATTTTTTAATGTTCTATACTATACTCGCTTGTAAATTAATATACCACGAAACAAATGGTACTTGCATAATGGGTAATGGGTAGGTACTAGCTAAGGTGTCCCAAAACCGAGACGTGACGCGCCCAAGAATAAAAGGATTTAAGAAAAAAAAACTTATTTCGCCGAAAAATGGAGAAGGTTTTTTGTTTAACAAATATAACATACGTTTTAAATAGCTAGTGTAGTAAATATTAAATTAATAAAAACATTAATATTTTGTTTTCAATTAACAAAAGTGGTCGTTTACGGCACCAATCACTGGAATAACTCAATTCACTTATCTCCAATAACTTCCATATATATATAGGGACCAATAACTGGCAGTCAGAAATGTTCATTTTAGAAACACATTTTTATTTTCAGCGACAAAAGTTTATTTTTCATTCAGCGGCCCGTTATTGGCTGTCTTACCCTAAAGTGAAATGTTCTCGGCGTCCCTCTATACAACATCTGTGTACTAACATAAAATTGCTGGTAAATTCTAATTGGAATTCAGTAAAGTTAAAGCAAACAAATAAGTGTGTGGTACTTTATAATTTTCAACAATCCTTTTTTGTAATAGGTATCTATTTTCATGTATTCATTGACATTGACATAGAACCTACCTGAAAAATCTTTGGCCTATCCTAATTTACACATTTTTTTTTTGTTTGAACGGTCTACAGAGATATTTTTTTCAATTCAATGAAATACGCCATTTGAGTTCCGGGTTAATAAAGGAAGAAGAACCGTTTGACGAAAAGTGTAAAGACAAGTAGGTCCCTAAATTACGAAAATTTTTATAAGCCAAGAAATATGTTTCTATGAAGAATATCTTTGACTAAATGGAGTCGTCAGCGTCTAAGATTGAACATGTTCGCAAACATTTACGGATGGAGGATTACGTGTTTCGGGAGAGCTTTTAAAAGGAAAAGGGGAAAAACGAAGTATTTTCACAAACTTCATAAAACATTCATG